>PVJN01001601.1:0-77969 GCA_004026805.1 Lasiurus borealis
AAGGATGGAAGATGGTATTTCAGGCAAATGGAAATGGAAAAAAAGCTGGGGTTGCAATACTTATATCTGACAAAGTAGATGTCAAAGTGAAGGACATAATAAGAGATAAAGAAGGCCACTTCATAATTCTAAAGGGAACAATCCAACAAGATGAAATAACTCTGGTAAACATATATGCACCCAATATAGGAGCACCTAAGTACATAAAAAAAAACCCTTGGAGCATATTAAGGGAGAGATTGACAGCAATACAAACATAGTAGGAGACTTTAATACCCCACTTTCACCATTGGACAAATCCTCTAAACAAAAAAATCAGCAAAGAAACATCAATCCTAAATGACACACTAGACCAGATAGAATTAATTGATATCTTCAGAACATTTCACCCCAAAGCCACTGAATATACATTCTTCTCCAATGCACATGGGTCATTTTCAAAGATAGATCATATGTTGGGTCATAAGAAAAGTCTCTTCAAATTCAAGGAGATAGAAATGATATCAAGCATTTTCTCAGACCACAGTAACATAAAACTGGAAATCAACTATAATAAAAACAATAGAAAGAAATCAAACACATGGAGACTAAACAGCATGCTATTAAGCAACAACTGGGTAACCAGAGAGATCAAGGAAGAAATAAAAAACATCATGGCAACAAATGACAATGACAAGACAACAATCCAAAATTTATGGGACACAGTGAAAGCAGTCTTGAGAGGAAAGTTCATAGCCCTACAAGCCTACTGCAAAAAAATAGGAAACAATGGTAATAAATTACCTAACCCTACAACTCAAACAGCTAGAATGAGAGCAACAAGAAAAACCCAGAGTAAACAGAAGGAAGGAAATAGTGAAGATCAGAGCAGAGATAAACAACTTGGAGACCAAAGAAACAATTCAAAAGATCAACAAAACCAAGAACTGTTTCTTGGAAAGGATAAACAAGATTGATGGACCCCTAGCCAGGCTCAACAAGAAGCAAAGAGAGGCTGAGCTTCCGGTCGTTGAGCGTGTGGGCTGTAAGTCATGAACCTGTTGAGATAAAATATGGCTAAAAGCTTACAGAGTAAATGGAAAAGGAAGATGCGTGCAGAAAAGAGAAAAAAGAATGCCCCAAAGGAGCTTAGCAGACTTAAAAGTATTCTTAAAGTAGATACTGATGTTTTAATGAAAGATGTTCAAGAGATAGCAACTGTGGTGGTCCCCAAACATTCTGAAGAGAAAACCCATTGTGTGGTGAAAGATGACAAAGAAGACATGAAAATGGAGACTGACATTAAGAGAAACAAAAAGAGTCTTTTAGACCAGCATGGACAGTACCCCATCTGGATGAATCAGAGGCAAAGAAAAAGGTTGAAGGCAAAGCATGAAAAAAAAAGGGGAAAAGCAAACCAAAAGCAGTGAAGGCGGCTAAGGGTTTGTCCTGGTAGACTTTTAAAAACTTGAAAAGTGCCACATGGGACAGATCTTTGATTAGAATGTATACACCTATTTCAGCACCTATCAAATGAAAACCTTGTTTTCAACTTTTAACTGGGCCTTTTACTTCAATTCCAACATAACATCTCAAATTTGTTTAAGGAATTTGAAGAAAATATTTTCTTTGATGAATGAAAGTTATCCTTATATTTTAATTGGATGCTACAGGGTTTGGATTATCAGACATCAAAATTCTATCAATATTAATGTGGTTGTGGTTTTTGATATTAGTAAAGATAAGTGATATTATACTAACTCAAAGACTAATTATATAGTGTTATTCTGAAATGTAATATCAGTGGAACTTATAAGAAGTACGTGTTTGGAGTTTTGAATATGTATAATTCATATTTAAGCTATTTTGTTTAGATAGTGGGAAAAAAAAAACAAAAAACAAAAAACAAAAAAAGGAAGCTAAGAGAGAAGACCCAAATAAACAAAATCAGAAATGAAAGAGGAGAAATGACAACAGACCCCGCCGAAATACAAAGGATTGTTAAAAAATACTATGAACAACTCTATTCCAACAAATTGGAAAACCCACAAGAAATGGACATTTTCCTAGAAAAATATAACCTCCCAAAACTCAATGAGGAGGAATCTAAACATCTCAATAGTCCAATAACTATGGAAGAAATTGAAGCAGTCATCAAAAAGCTTCCAGCAAATAAAAGCCCAGGACCAGATGGCTACACAGGAGAGTTTTACCAAACATTCAAGGAAAAATTAAAACCTATCCTCCTCAGACCATTCAAAAACATTCAAGAAGAAGGAACACTGCCAAACACCTTCTATGAAGCCAGCATCACCCTAATACCAAAACCAGATAAAAACAACACAATGAAAGAGAATTGTAGGCCAATATCTCTCATGAACATAGATGCCAAAATCCTCAACAAAATTATACCAAATCGGATCCAGCAGTACATCAGAAATATCATACACCATGATCAAATAGGATTCATCCCAGGAATGCACAATATCCGCAAATCAATAAACGTGATACATCACATAAACAAATTGAGAGATAGAAATCACATAGTCATATCAATTGATACAGAAAAAGCATTTGACAAAACCTAACCTCCTTGCAACTCTCAGCAAAGTGGGAATGGAAGGAGCATACCTCAACATCATAAAAGCCATATATGACAAACCCACAGCTAATATCATACTCAATGGGCAAAAACTAAAACCATTTCCCCTAAGAACAGGAACAAGACAGGGATGCCCACTCTCACCTCTCCTGTTCAACATAGTACTGGAAGTATTAGCCATTGCAATTAGACAAGAAGAAGAAATAAAAGGCATCCAATTGGAAAAGAAGAAGTAAAGCTGTCCTTATTTGCAGATGACATGATATTTTACATAAAAAATCCCCAAAGGACTCCATTCCAAAACTAATTGACTTAATTAATGAATTGGGCAATGTAGCAGGATACAAAATTAATGCAAGAAGTTTGTGGCATTTCTATACACTAATAGTGAAATTACAGAAAGAGAGACTCAAAAAGCAATCCCATTTACCATCGCTCCAAAAAAATTAAGATACCTAGGAATAAACCTAACTAAAGAGGTAAAAGACCTATATGTAGAAAACTACAGGACACTGACAAAATAGAGAGAGGAAGGTGTTATCAGTGGAAGAGCATACCATGCTCATGGATTGGGAGAATCAACATCATTAAAATGTCCATACTACCCAAAGCAATCTATACATTCAATGCACTACCCATTAAAATACCAACGACATATTTTACAGACCTAGAAAGAATTCTTCATGGATTCATCTGGAAGAAAAAAAAGACCACTAATAGCTACAGCAATTCTGAGAAAGAAGAATAAAGTAGGTGGAATCTCAATACCAGATTTCAAGCCATATTACAAAGCAACTGTTCTCAAAACAGCCTGGTACTGGCACAAGAACAGACCTATAGACCAACGGAATAGAATAGAGAACCCAGATAACCACCCAAACCACTATGCTCAACTAATATTTGACAAAGGAGGCATGCACATTCAATGGAACCAAGATAGCCTTTTCAATAATTGGTGTTGGGAAAATTGGACAGATACATGCAAAAAATGAAACTGGACCACCAACTTACACCAAATATAAAAATAAACTCAAAATGGATACTGGACTTAAAAATTAGAAGGGAAACCATAAAAATACTAGAGGAATCCACAGGCAGCAAATCTCAGACATATGCCGAAAGAACTTCTTCCCTGATACTGCTCCAAAGGCAATGGAAGCTAAAGAAAAAATAAACAAATGGGACTACATCAAAATAAAAAGCTTTTGCACAGCAAAAGAGACCATCAACAAAACAACAAGAAAGATCACTGTATGGGAGAACATATTTGCAAATGATATCACTGATAAAGATTTAATCTCCAAAATTTACAGCCAACTTATACAACTTGATAAAAAGAAGATAAACGATCCAATAAAAAAAATGGCAATGGACCTAAATAGAACCTTTTCGAAAGACGACAGAAGGAAGGCCAAGAGACACATGAAAACATGTTCAAAGTCACTAATCATCGGAGAGATGCAAATCAAAATGACAATGCGATACCATCTTACACAGGCCAGAATGGCAATCATCAACAAATCAACAAAGGACAAGTGTTGGCGAGGATGGGGAGAAAAAGGAACCCTTGTGCACTGTTGGTGGGAATGCAGACTGGTGCAGCCACTGTGGAGAACAGTATGGAGTTTCCTCAAAAAACTAAAAATGGATCTCCCATTTGACCCTGTAATCCCACTCTTAGGAATTTATCCTAAGAAATCACAAACACCAATCAGAAATTATTTATGCACCCCTATATTCATAGCAGCACAATTTACAATAGCTACAATTTGGAAACAGCCTAGGTACCCGTCAGCAGATGAGTGGATCAGAAAACTTTAGTACATCTACACAATGGAATTCTATGCTGCCATTAAAAAGAAGAAATTCTTACATTTGCAGCAACCTGGATGGAACTGGAGAGACTTATGCTTAGTGAAATAAGCCAGTCAATGAAGGAGAAGCATCACATGATCTCACTCATTTTTGGATAATAAAGAACATTATAAACTGATGAACAAAAGGATAGATACAGAGGCAGTAAAGCTTCTAACAGACTGTGAAATTACAGCAGGAAGATTAAAGTTAGGTGAGGTAGATAAGAGATCAATCAAAGGACTTGTATGCATGCATATAAGCATAACCAATGAACATAGACACTGGGGGGTTGGGTTATGCCTGGGAGGGAGGGGGGGGCAATGGGGAAATATGTATAAAAAATTAATTAAAAAGAATAAAGAAAAATAAAGAAAAAAGAAAAAAATCTTTATCTCAAGGATTTGACTATTTTAGTTTCATTTGGTAAAGGAAGTTAAATATTAAAAATTAATTCAATTCTAAAAAAACTTAGTATGAAATTTGACTTCAGTACTTTTCTATTTCTCATTTTTTTGTGTTTGTGAAATGAATTATCCTGAACATTTATTTATTGAATCCTTACTGAAGATATATATTTCTTTGTTATTTTAATTTATTTCCTAGTGAGAGGAAATGGAGGGGGAGAGAGAGACAGACAGACACACAGAGAGAGAAACATTGATCAGTTGTCTTCTGTACATGCCCCAACTGGGGATCCAACCTGCAACCTAGATGTATTCACTGACCCAGATTGAACTCACAACCTTTTGGTTCAAGGTGCAATGCTCCAACCAACTGAGCCACTTGGCCAGGGCTCTTCTGAACTTTTAGAAGGAAGCATGGTTTTGGGTAGCTTTTCTTATTCCAAAGAGCTCCCTCTTCTGATCTTTTCATATAGATTTCAAAACTGTGGTAAGTTGCTTTCTGAACTTCCTTGGACCTCTCCCTTTTCCCATTTTTACCTGGACCTTCTCTTCACTTTCAGCATTATCCCTGTCCTGCTCAAATTCAGTGCCATACCTAGCGTTCTCTTCTCTGGGTGGATTCCTGCAATCCTCTCATAGTAGGGAGCTCCAAGAAGTCAATCTTCCTGGAGTTCACAGAGAATAGACTAGTCCAGAGTCTTTACCCTTTGCTCCAGCCAGCTTCCTAGTACCCAGTCCCTATTAGAAGGGCAATACTATCTCCTAGTTTTTGAAACTATTCTCAAGTTGGTCAGCCCTGTCACCTGTGGGCTATTTTGAAATTTTTTTATTCCCATATCTGTCGGTCACCTCCTGATCTCTTTTGTTCTCTCCTGCACAGACACTGATACCAGATAGGTCTTGTGGCTATTAGTAGTTTGTCTGCTAATAATTTGAAATGTTTTGTTATATTTATAACCTATTTTTATAAATTTATTTTAGAGAAAGGAAAGGAGAGAGAGAGAGAGAGAGAGAGAGAGAGAGAGAGAGAGACATCAATTTGTTGTTGCACTCATTCATGTATCCATCAGTTGACTCCTGCATGTATTCTGACCAGGATCAAACCCACAGCCCAGGTGCATTGGGACAATGCACCAACCAACTGAGCATCCAGGACTATCGCCTTGTTCTATTGTAAATATTGTTTCCATGTCTTTGGTTTTGTTATTTACTATGTTTGCTTTTCTGTAGATTTGGAGACACACAAGATTTATGTGACCACTCCCTCCTCTTCCCAGGATACTCATGGGTAGGATGTTAAATTAACAATAAATTAATTCTTTCACTAATTAAATTATTTTAATGTAGATAATATTGTCCAGTTTGGTACCTATATTAGTAACCAATGAATTTTACTTCTCAGAATTTATTCAAAGAGCATAATTATATAAAACCACAATGATATGTGGGCAAGAGTTGTCATTGGAGTAGATATATAATTGCAAAAATTAAAAACAATATACATTTACAATAGCAGTTGATTAGTTCAATAATAAATGGAGAATATGCCGAAACTGGTTTGGCTCAGTGGATAGAGCATCGGTCTGCGGACTGAAAGATCCCCGAGTTCGATTCCGGTCAAGGGCATGTACCTTGGTTGTGGGCACATCCCCAGTAGGGGGCGTGCAGGAGGCAGCTGATGGATGTCTCTCTCTCATTGATGTTTTTAACTTTCTATCCCTCTCCCTTCCTCTCTGTAAAAAAATCAATAAAATATATTAAAAAAATAAATGGAGAATATACTATCTAGATATTCATTAATAATCTGATATAGAAATACATTCAAAATGAAAGCATTAAGTGAGAAATAAAACATAGGCTCTGCAGTAAAATCCTTTTAACTTATAGAGCTAGATATAGACATGTCTCTTTGTATCGATATTGCTGAGGATAAATGAAATATTTCAGTGATTGGTTAATATGGTAAAACTTTAGTAATTTATTTATACCATTAGGTTATATATATTTTTAATGTAAATTTCAAATTCTCTTTATTCAATACTTTGACCTACTTATGGGTACGTGATAACCTAAGAGAAATCTTACAAAGACATTTCAATACCAGAGTTGTAAGTAAATTCCAGAAAGGCATGTGGTGTGTATTTCAAAAAGGATTTTCCTTCTCTACTTACCTCTGCAACTTGGTTAATTTGCAATTACTCAAGAATTATAGTATTGCAATTTCTAATTTTGATTTGGGTTCTGGGATTTCTTATCACTCAGTGAATTCTGTGACTTTTCATTAGATTTCAGAGGTTCAAAAGGAAATAAAATCCTCTAATCCACAGGTAAACTGAAAGAAAATGGAAAAACAAAGCCTCTCATTTTTTTCTGTCATGATTCATTGATTTTTAATGAACTGTTTAACTTTATTGAGTAACAAAGACAAGCCAGATGTTTAATGGTCCAATAAAGTAATTAATCGGTACTTCTGGTTTAACAATGTTTTGCCTATCAGCCTCCATGGCACAATTTCAAATATATTGGATTGTTTAATTGCATTAATCATGCCTGCTAAACTCTTTATCAACAACTACTGACAATGGGATATTTTTATTTACCACTTTTTTTTTTACTTTCTATAATTTTGCATAATCATATGAAGTTGGAATTTGAAAGTTTATCAATTCACCTCTTCCTATAACAATTTTGACATGCAATTAATCATTAAATCTTATCTGTTCTACTGCAGATTCTTTTTTCTTTTATCTATCTCTTTTGCCTTTGTTCTAACTCAGGTACATATTATATATCTTGTGGAACCTTAAACTTGTTTCAGCTTATTTTAATACATTTTCATGATCTTATGTTTCTATAGATTCAAAATGTTTGCTGGATCATCATGCCTCATAGCAGGTTGTGCTCTCAAAATGCCTGTGAGGGCTAGGCAGATCAATAAGTAACATGAGCAAGAGAAGTGCCCAGACAATATAATAGGTCTTACAGTGTAGAAAAGCCAATTATCATAAAAACAGGGGGGTGGGGGGAAGCAACAAGTTTATGCTTTCTGTCTGTGAGGACAGAATTCCAAATCCAAATATAAGCATCCAAAACACCTCAGAACCTTTTCTTTACTCATTCTCCCATTTGTCACTATTGTCAAATAATGACAGGTGATATTTCCAAATAAGCAGGGACCCTCCATCCTTTATTCCCTTACCCCCATTACAAATGCAGGCTTTGAAATCACACCAGCTTAGGGTTTGTTTTGTTTATTGGGTTTTTTTTCTTTGTTTGTTTTTGCTTTTAAGAAGAATTTCCTGCCATCTTAGTATCCTCTCCTGATTAATTATACTTTGAGCTTCCCCATATTATTCCTGGTTGTAACTTAGTTTAAATATATTAGCATTGCATTGCAATTATCTGTTGATATGAGCTTCTGAAGATATGCTCTGCGCTTCTTGGGAAAGAGGCTGGTGGTTCTTCCCTGTTAACCTGTGGTATCTATCAAAATGCCTGGTCCATGCTTAATGAAGACATCTAATTAATTTGTTTTGCCTTTTGTCTTGTTTATAAAACAAACAAAAACATTTTGTTTAATATGTTTTGTTCTAAAACCTGGACTCCAGAGTTCAGCTTAGAAAAACATTCACAGTGATCATCTAATGTATGTTTCTTAAAACCAGTAGCATTTTCACTATTGAAAATCATCTCCAAACCTTAGGCTCTTTTAGTAATAGTAGGGCCAAGTGTGTGGATGATGAACAGGGTCAGAATAAAAATATTTGGTTTAGTGAGAAGATTTTATAAATTGCAACCACATTTAGTGGGAATCTTTGTTCCATTCACTTACTACAAGATTCTGGAAAGATGATTTCTTTTTCCCCCTCAAGTCCGTTCAAAGGAATCAACAATACATACTTTATCAAATTGCTGCCAAAGTATAATTGGGCCCTTGACACAACGTGTTGGCACAGTGCCCAGCCCTTTGCAAGTACTGACCTCCTTCCCAGACCAGAAGAATGGCTACCCCTCCCTCCAGCCTCTCTTGGCAGCTGAACAATCTGAACATTGTCTTAGATGTCATGTTTACGGAATAACATTCTTTAGTTCTAAGCCAGGTGTGGGTATTTCTTAAGGTTTCAGAGAAAGAATTTCAAGTTGTAGCTGAAAATGATTTGCCTAGTTTCAATTCAAGTGTTCTGCTCCACTTGAAATCTAAGTGTGTTCCCAGTCATCTTAGGAGCAAATTTCCCGGCGAGGACACTGGCGTGCTTTTGTAGGAAAAGGCCAGTAGCTTGGGTTCATGGACGAGAACACGAATACCTGTCCACACCAGGGGGTCAGCTTGGATTTAGGGCACACACAACCACAGGATGTGTGGTTTCTTGGACACATTAAATCTAAGGTGTTCAGGAACCCGCTTCAGAGGATGGAGTAGTTAGAGAAATACTTTTAAATCCTAGCCCTTGGGAAATGACAAGAGAGAGAAAAGCAGAGAACAGTTACTTTCATGGAATTAACAGTTCTCATGAACTCAAACAAACTACCTCCATTTTAAGTGGTCTACATTTTCCTGCTTCTGGGAATTCATGAGGAACATTTAGACAATAAATAACAAAACCTCACAAAACAAAGCAAAACAAAAAACAGCTGCCAGCTGGTTTTGTGCTGAGGCAGGCAATCAGGTGCTACACAAATGCAACCAGGGCCCCAGATTTAGTTAGTTTTATGAAACCCAGTATTTTACTGTGTTTTAGTGTCTAACCAGGCTGGTTCAAGACAGCTTATATCCATCATGCATCTATCGAAGAGCACCATGTATATTATAAATATTTCCGCCACTAATTTTGCTCCCATTTTCAAGCCAAAATTCCTTCAGCCATACACATCAGTATCTTTGAATAACAAGAAGAAAGTGAGCACATTCCTGTGACTCACATTGCCAATCTGGCCTCAGTTCCCAGGCTCTTGTTATCATGCAGGGCTGGGCACTCTTGGTGTGGCTTCTCAGTCTTATTTCTGACTCCTGTGTCCAATATATGATAACTCAATCCATTCTCACCCTGAATCTCACACAACTCACAAACGAAAATTGGATGTCAAGCAGGAACATGAGATGAGAAAATGTACTAGATGTGAGGTTTATTGACTTGCTAAGGGCAACTACCTTGAGGAACAATTCAAATCTCTTAAGCATTCACATAAAGGTTCTTAGAAAAGTTCTATTCCAATGCATTTCCTTTGTGGTAGCGTAATAGACTGCTTGTCAGCTTACAGAAGAGCAAATCTTTACTCAATTGTGCTTTATCTGTCGTTCTGACTACTACGTACTTAATTGCTTCTCATTAGAATTAAAGCCATTGTCCTGCCACTTGGTATTTGTGTTGTCCATATCTTTGATATATTTTTCAGGACTCAAAACTAAGCTGCATAAGCATTAGGCTTCTCTGCTGGTGGAGAGAAGGGACTCTATAATCTCAGTATAAGGGACTCTCTTTTGTGGCCTTTGGAAGCCATGCAGTCAGAGCCATCAGTAAGGTCTGTGTCAGTGTTCTTTGCAAAACGAATCAAAAGTAATTTTGAGTCCGATTCCAGAAGTAATTACACAGATGAACTTGCACAGTTTCCTTAGTGTTCTGTTGAGAGTACATGAGCCGATGGCTGCCGCTTGTCTCACAATCTGTCTCAACCAAACAGCTCCCCAGATTTCAAATCAGTGATTTAATTTTGGAACTGATAAAGTTCTCAGAGCTAGTCCCTCGTTTTTGAATGAGGACACTGATCCCGCTCTGTTTGTTAGTTTATTTTGCTCATTCTATTCCACATAAAAGTGAGATCATGTGGTACTTGTCTTTCTCTGACTGGCTTGTTTCACTTAGCATAATATTCTCCAGGTCCACCTGTGTCATTGTAAAGGGTAAGAGTTCCTTGTTACACTGATCTACAGGTCCCTTCTTATTTTTACTGATCTCTGATACCTTTCAAAAAGTGATTAGAAATCCAATAACAATGAGGTGCCATCTCACACCTGTCAGAATGGCAATCATCAACAAATCAACAAAAGGCAAATGCTGGCAAGGATGCAGAGAAAAAGGAACCCTCTTGCACTGCTGGTGGGAATGCAGACTGGTGCAGCCACTGTGAAAAACAGTATGAAGTTTCCTAAAATGGTTAAAAATGGAACTCCCATATGACCTAGTAATCCCACTTCTAGGAATATATCCCAAGAAATCAGAAACACAAATCAGAAAGGATATATGCACCCCTATGTTTGTAGCAGCACAATTCACTATAGCTAAGATTCGGAAACAGTCTAAGTGCCTGTCAGCAGAAGAGTGGATTAGAAAACTGTGGTACATCTTCACAATGGAATACTACACTGCTATAAAAAAGAAGGAATTCTTACCATTTGCAACAGCATAAATGGAACTGGAAAACATTATGCTAAGCGAAATAAGCCAGTCAGAGAAAGATAAACATCACATGATCTCACTCATTTGTGGAATATAATGAACAATACAAACTGATGAATAAAAATAGAACCAGAATCATAGAAGCATTGAACAGACTGTCTAACCTATGAGGGAAGATGGGAGGTGAGGGGATAAGAGATCAACCAAAGGACTTGTATGCATGCATATGAGCATAACCAATGGACCCAGACAGTGGAGGTGGGGTTAGGGCATATGCTGGGAGGTGGGGGCAGCCAGGGAGAGGTCAATGGGGAAAAGGAAGACTTATGTAATACTTTTAAACAATAAAGTATTTAAATTAAAAAAAAAATAAGTGATTTTTTTGAGCTGGTTGTGGAAATAGCATCTCCAGAACTCTCAGTTTAGATTTGGGGTCTGAGAAGTTACTGATAACTTAGAAAGCCATCAGATGGTTCTGAGTTAGAGCATATTAAGCATACATAACACAAGGACTGACAGCCATGGTTAGAAAACAATGTGGCATTGTTCAACTTGCTTATACTACAAAAAGAAAAATATATGCATTTATATATTTATATGTGTACATGTGTTTGTGCATATGTGCTCTGATGTTTTCTGAATTATGAGATGATATGATAGTGGCTTGAGGATTTATACTATTACCCTGTTTCCCTGAAAATAAGACAGTGTCTTATATTAATTTTTGCTCTCAAAGATGCACTAGGTCTTATTTTCAGGGAATGTCTTATTTTTTCATGAAGAAGAATATGGTACACATTTATTGTTGAACAAAAAAAAGGAAATTTATTACCTGTATACGGTATGGTAGTAGTAGTCATCACAAACTAGCTCACTGATTGGCCACAGTGCAGCCAGAACTGTTCAGGCAGTGCAAGGTCTCTTTAAATCAAGAGTCAGATGCCTATGGTAGCTTCAGGGGCCTTAAATTCTAGGGAGGCCTTATGTTCGGGGAGGTCTTATTTTCAGGGGGATGCCCTATATTACAGTGAGACTCAAAACTGGAAGTAGGTCTTATTTTTGAGGGATGTCTTACTTTCGGGAAACAGGGTAACAGTGAATGAGAAACATTTTCAAACACAGATGCTCAGAGTTTTTATAAAGATTTTGATTCAGGCTTTAGGTGGAGCTCAGTAATATTTATTTTTTCCAAACTCCCTCTCTGAATTCTGGTGCAGATAACCATGGATTCTGCATTTTCTTTAACTTTACTTTTATTGTTTACACTATTACACAGGTCCCCATTCCCCTCCCCCCATAGGTCCATCTGTATCCAGCCCCAGCAGCCCCCTCTCTCTGGCTAACACCACACTGCTACCTGTGTCTGTGGGTTATGAATATTCTAGAAGTCTGATGCACAAAGATTCAAGCTAGAATAGACCTTCCTTTCCCTGGCTGCTGGCACCACCTGTCCACTCTGGCCAAGCCCCAGAGCAGCCCCACCTTCCCACCGTGCCCTGAGGCCCTGAGAGACTGAGGGTGGGGTGGAATGCCTGCATTGTTGCCATGGTGATAGAGCAAGCATCCCACCTGCCCCTGGTTGCTCAGTGCCTTTGTATGCATATTAACCGCCTTCTTTGTTGGGTTAATTTGCATATCACTCCTGATTGGCTGGTGGTATAGTGGAGATACTGTCAATTTACATGTTTCTCTATTATTAGATAAAATGTTCTTTGGCTAATCCCTGCACCTTCTTTCACCTAGCCTCCCTAAACTCCTCCTCTTGGATAGCTATCAGTCTGTTCCATGTATCCATGCCTCAGTTTCTGTTCTGTAAGTTTATTTTGTACAGCAGATTCCACATATGAGTGCGATCATATGGTATTTGTCTTTCTCTGACTGGCTTATTTTACTTAGCATAATACTCTCCAGGTCCATTTGTGCTGTTGCCAAGGGTAAGAGATCCTCATCACGCTGATCTATGGGTCCCTTTTATTTTGACTGTGGTCAAATCTGTTACTCCAAGTAACACTTTCCCACTGCCAACTAATAGAGTTTATCCTTAGATGTCACTGGTCATTCACAGGAAAAAACATAATGTGAATTTAAGCCCTTGAAAATGGAGTCATGCTGCATTTCAGGTTTGAATTGAAGAGATCCAACCACCCAAGTTATGACCGTGGGACTCAGAAAGCATCTTTTGGGAATGCTAGCTCATTTAATTGTTTCTCTAGGGCAAGTGGTTCTCAACCTTTCTAATGCCACGTCCCTTTAATGCAGTTCCTCATGTTGTGGTGACCCCCAACCATTTCGTATACGAAAATAATTTTATGGTTGGGGTCACCACAACATGAGGAACTGCATTAAAGGGACGTGGCATTAGGAAGGTTCAGAACCACTGCTCTAGGGCTTTGTACTTTGGAGGAGGGAAGGATTATTATGTATCTGGATATTAGATACATAATAATACATTTGCTCTCTTTTCATAGCTAAAATGTGCTTGATATCAGGTTTTACAGAAAGCTCCCAAATTTTGGTTCTGGCCCTACTAATTTTATATGATGAAATGTATTGTTTTAAGTAGTTTGGGTACAGACTAGTAAGAAGCTAAACCACAGTGTCTGGTCTAAGAATGAAAACGTAGACTCATTTCAAGGTTGATTTTTGTTTATTCTCAAAATAGTCAAGAGCCACAATAATGGGGGTAAAACTATGAGACAGGAATGCCGCTCCCCATTGACTCCTTCCTGGAATTTGTATTCTCATAAAGTTTGCCCAAAGCTTGCTGGTCTTAGTATTTTACTCAGAAGATGTCTTTTGGCTGTAAGGGGCTTGGAATTGGAGGTGTGCTATATTTTAAGCCCCTGCAATGTTTGTACCCACAAACTACTTATATAATCCTAAGAAAAGAAGTAATTCTCTTACTCAGTAAGCTGTGTCCTTCAAATGGAAGATCAGGTACAACCAGGCAGCACTGGGGCAACCTCTTCTTTTCAACATGTGAGCTGTAAGATCTGGGGGTGTTTCAGTGTTTCTTCCTAGGGTCATTTTGGGGAGCTCTGCCCCAGCCCCCCAGTTTCTCATATTAAATGTTTGAGAGCACTTGCTGCTGTTTAGGTGAAAGGAGAATTATGGTGTGTGTCTAAGAAAGTGGAACCCTTCTAGGACAGTAGAAATCAGCGGTGGAATTCAAGTATATTAGAGATACTGAATTGTGGAAAACTCTCTTCACCCTGTAGTCACAATTTTTGTTGTGTGAGTTTTAATTTTTTCTGTCACCACAGGTAATTCTAAAATCTTATGGTGGGACATGCCACATCTGTTTGTGGAAGGGGAAGTAAAGGTGGCACAAGGCTATTGGTCCTACAGATGTGCGGAAGGAGAGCCTCCTGTGGAACTGGGGATGCCTGGGCACTGAGCTAGGAGCAATTAAGAAGAGAGACTTCTTATAAAAATAAATACTAATTACATAATACAGGTTCATTGAGCATGTTCTAAGTCTGTAGAAAACAAAAGACACCAGGGTTAAGACATTTTGGAAACATTGTAGATCTAAATGCAAGATATGAGTGGAGGTAAGAAGACTAGGTGAGTCCTCATTTGTCTACAAGTAATGCTTCTGTATGAACATTTAAATGATGTGCATAATTTAGAAGTGAAATACATAGCTTTGTTTTCTATGATGAGTTAAGAATGTTATTGCCCAGTCAGCATGGCTCAGTGATTGAGCCTCAACTTATAACCAGAAGGTCACTGTTCAATTCCCCTTCTGGAAACACATGTCTGGGTCGTGGGCTCAATCCCCAGTGTGGGGCATGCTGGAAGCAGCTGATCAATAATTCTCTCTTATGACTGATATTTCAATCTCTTTCTCCCTTCCTTTCTGAAATTTACACACACGCACACACACACACACATATTTAAACAAATGTTATTAATTAATAGCATTGACAACTCTAAGGAGGAAATGTGCACTCTGATGTTCTCTCTGCCATGTTGTGGATGGAGACAGAGAAGGACAGGAATAGCCTGAAGTTTCAGCTGAATGGACTCATGTGGAACCTCTGGAGAGGCTATGAAGATGACTTGGTATTCTTAAGTGACTTGAAGGAAGAAAAACTTTATCCCCAGACTGTGTGTTTTTGGGGTGTATTATATTAACATGTTCTCAGTAAAAAAATTTCAAACACTGTGCATTAGTTACTCATCCTAAGATTAAAGAACATTATCTGGCAAGAGGATCTTAAAATCTCCACTGACCCCTACCTCTTTTCTTTGCAAGTATCAAAAGTGTAAGGTTGCACATAGACACACTCGATGGAAAAGAACAGTTGAGGGACACCAGGCTTTAAACATAAATAGTTAAAGTACAAGAAGATTCCCTGAGGTTTTATTGGCATTATTGATTGCTGTTTTATTATCAGATAAATGTTAAACACTGTATATTTTGCACATATTTGTCATGTATGCAGAATATGAGTTTGTTTATGGTATTCTCTATAGAAGTGTAATATATTTAGGTGAGATTTCACTTGACTTACATACTGATCTTGGCCATTATAAACCCTGTGTTAGTTAGCTTGTTTTGGACTTTAGTTATTAGGAACAGCTGCTTCCGTAAGATTGCCTGGAGAAATGCTGATACAGCTACTTTCCAGTAAATTGACTTAATCTTAATTTGAGCAGTTGACTTAATCTTTCTAAGCATCAGATTTTTAGAAATAAAATTGAGGTAATAGCAAGTAAAAATTAAGAGCGAGTTTACATAAAGCACTTAGCACATATTAAATGCTCATCAAGTGGAAAGTATTATTAAATGTTATTTGAATTATCCATTACCCTGAACTATCCAGATCACATCTCCATTCTATAAAAAAAAAAAATAACAAAAGTAATTATTATTATTTAAAAGACAACAAATACGTGGCTTATTATGTTCCAAACACTGTTATAAGACCTCTATTTACATATTATGTCATTAAGCTCTGAAGTGCTGGCATTTTAAGGGGACAATGGGAACAGGATGTCAAAGTAATGGTGTCTTTGCAGCTCTCCTCCTCTGGGCTTCTGCTTTGACATTTTTGGTTAAATAGTACTCTTCATGGCCTTTGGGGTTTTAAATATCTGAATTGAGACAAAGAACCATGAGAGAAAAACTTTTGAATTAGATTACAATAACTTTAAAGTATTATTTTTAATTTAAGAAAAATATTATTTGATATTTCTTTTCAAATCCAGTTAGAGTGGTGTGTAGGAGCCAAATGCCAGTTTGCCAATCTGAGCTGTAGGTTTGTTATGATATCTAACAGAAGCCAGGTTCCTTCCACCGATTAAATCAATATCGGTTTTGGTTCAGCAGTAAAACAATGTCAAAACTCACCAGATTGACCTCAGTCTTACTGCCATTCCTCTGTAGCATTAGGAACAGGATGGCTTGCAGTGATCCAGCTCTACTGGGTTCCTGCTTGGGACCAGTCAGTCCAGATTACCCTCCCATCCCCCACTCCTCACCCCTGGATTCCAGGGAGAGAGATTTCCTTAGTTCTTCTGCTCCTTGGGCAGGAGTAGCCTGGAGTCAATATTGGCTATTATTTGAGCTGCTTTGTGGATTGAATTGCAGGTGTTCTTTTTTCTTTTTGTGTCTTTTAAAAAATAGCTTCTTGGAATTGTGTGACCTAGATATTCTGCTTCTAATGATAAATTTTGTATCATCCAATGGTGATATCTACAAAAATCTCCAAAGTGGTTATAGTGAAACCTGCAAAAACTTCAAGTTTGCCACTTAATCTTTACTGTGCACTGTTTTAATGTTTAATTGTGTAACACAAATGCAATTTAAAAAAATGAGCCATCTTTATCTCGCCATATGGTGTGTGACAGGTACCTTCGGTCTCCTCCAGGTAGTCACTAACTGCCAGAAAAGACCATTGGTTTTGCCTGGGTATAATCCTTTTTAGATTGAGTTTTCATCCCATTTTAAAATGCCACCTGAATCTTCTTAATTTCCCTTCATTAAAATGTGTCCATTTAAAATGCAGGGCAGAAATAGTCTTTACTGTTGATTGTTAATTGGGGTCTCATTCACTCACTGTTCCTTTCAAAGAATGAATTATCAACAGATTAGATGGAATAAGAGCAGGATAAGAGCCTACCTAAATGTCAGCAAGGGCAGATAGTGAAGCAGTGAGCTTCATTAGCACCTACTGGGTCAGAGTCTGCTCAGCAAACCAGGAGAAAGAAACCAGGATGGTCCCACACAGCCCACATGAACGAGGTGTGAGGAATAGACAAGCTGTTCCATTTTTTGGAAGTACAACTTGAAGTATACTTCTTCCACAAAACCTTTCCCAATTACTTCATTCCCATCCTTTTTTTTTATTTGTTTTTAACTTATGCTGAAAAAATTTCTTCTACAAATATTCATAGTCCAAAAGTTAATTATAATAATAATAGCTGTTTGTGTGCTTACCATGCATAGATTAATTATCTTATTCAAGCAAAAGTTTTAATTTATTTTTAATTACTGCAAGTCTCATAGCACATGTCTGGCATGCAGATAACACAATAAATGGTTGTTGAAAGAAATAAAACAAAGAAATAGCAGATGATATGGAGCTGTGAAATGCTTCCTTTCCACCAGTGACCTCACTAGTTCCAATTTAATTTGATTTTCATTTCACACACACATCTTGGTTTTCTCCCTTTTTTTCCTCCCCACATTTTGCTCTCTTCCATAATATGCTAGAATTAGCATATCTTTTTCATTCTTGTATCCCATTCCTAAAAAGTGTAGAGCTTTGAGGCCAAATGGTGACGTCTACAGAGATTTCAGAAGTGCCCCATTTCTCTATTGCAATTGAAATGACCAATCCCAGGAAGCAGCCAATCAGAATCTGTACAGTGCTTTCTCAGAGACGAGGCTCTGCTCATCTCTTGGATGTCTTTATTAAGCTACTAGTAACCCTGTGCACACAGCTTGCTGCTGCTTACCTCAGCTGTCCACCCACCCACCATTGCTGTTAGCTCTCCACTGTCCATAGCTCGCTGCCCAGTCCTCCTGGAGCTCCCCCGATCCTCTCCCCTCATAATTTGCTGCCCTGCCTCCTCCTGTAGCTCTCTGCCTCCTGCTTGTAGCTTGCTGTCCCACCTTCCTGCTGATCCCTGATATGGTCCTCACATAGTAGGTCATTATGCTTCAGGGCATAACTGATGATTAGCATACCCCTCACTTATTATATAGGATTGGCACAAGAGGCCTCTAGGTCTAAAGGGGCTCCAGCATAACTAGAGCTCAAGGTGTCTGAACCCAGGGGAGCCATAACCAGGCACATCTAACTAGTGTCTAGGCACAGGAGAGGCACAGGGGCAACCTTCCCAGATGGGAGTAAACTCAAGAGGAAGTATGGTGTCAGTCAAGCTTGATAATCTGCAGAATTGTTAACTGCTAATGGCCTCAGGAAAACATGTTTAGGTTATGCTTCTTAGGCAATCAAATGAGGAAAAAATGCCCCAAATTGAAAAAGGGTTCCAAGTAGTGTGATGCCTGTGATCATCATCAATAAAAGGATGGAGAAGATGCCAACACTAAGAGAGTGGGCTAAGGATCTCTAATTGCAGCTGATAAATTTTAAAAAGATCATCAGTTGCACCAGAAAGGGAGCTCCCTCTTTTTTTTAGATAGGGTGCCTAGTCCCTGCACTCTGGAGATGCTCAATGACATCTTATTAAGGGTGCAAGTCAAAGTCTTTACCATCACCTCCAGGCCCCGTGTGCCTGGATCCCAGTTCTATCTCCTATCTGCCTCTCCTCCCACTCTCCCCATCACACACATTCATGCTTTGCATCCACTGCCCCATGCCTGTGGCAGTGGGCTCCAGTAAAACCTTTTGCTAGTTCATTTGAAACTGTGTATCAAGAACATTTTAAGATGTGCATGCCCTTTATCCTAGCATTTTTCTAAATTCATAACAAGTGTGTACCAATAATATGTGTAAGAATAGTCATAATGGTATTTAATATTAAAAATAAAAATAGTATGCACCTAAACATATGGTAAAAGTCATAAGTGAACACTTTAAATTATGGTAAATACATTAAAAGAAAGAATTAAAATTGATAGTGAAATGCTTATTTTATAATAAGGGGAGATTTTTACTATATATTTTTGTGACTGTTGAGACAAATATATAGATTATAACTTGAATTTTAAATACACACTTCTATTATATTATAATATAACACTGTATAATATAATATTGGATATTCACAAAAGTGAGTGTTAAAGATATACATCTCTTCATAATTGAATTGAGCATAGATTTAAACACTTTTAAATATCTTTTCTATATTTACAAAAGTTTTAAAATAAAATTATTGACTTTAATCACAAAGTTATAATGAGATTGAAGAAAACTGAGGAGACTTTACATGAGAAACTAGGAGTCCATGAAAGGCATGTTTATATGATAGAACCATTATTGATAATGATAACCATTTATTGAGAGTTTTTAGTATATGTGACAACCACTCACATAGTCTTCAGTGTTATTTTAAAGCGAGCAACAATTGTGTTGGTTTGCTTCTTTAATACATGAGGATACTGGGAGGAAAAATAGCCCAGTGCATCATAATAATGCTGCCCTTGGAATTCAGTGGTACTGACTCTATACCCTTCGTGTGTGTGTGTGTATATGTGTTTACATGTATATTCACCTCACAAATAAATTGGAAACACTTTCAAAGGATAATAGGTGTCATAAGAGAACATCAAATATTCTCCAAACATATTTTGTATCAAGGATCTCTTATTTTATAAGATGGTATTTGTTTTTCCTTCCTTTTAAACTTCTCTTATCTGTTGGTATATGTCATAATAGCTGTTTTCAAATCCCCAGTGCTGATTGTCCAGTTCCACCTTGAGCATGAAGTCAGGGCCTCACCAGATGCACAGGCCTCATCTGGGGATCTGGGAGCTCAGCCTGCGTTTGGATACGGCACAGGGGTTCTGGAGGCACATTCAAGTTTGAGAAGCTCTGGTCCAAAAACTTTCTTAAAACATCAAATGAAGAAAAACCTTTCTGCCAAGACCGATTTGGCTCAGTGGATAGAGCGTCGGACTGCAGACTGAAAAATCCCAGGTTCGATTCTGGTCAAGGGCATGTATCCTGGTTGTCGGCACATCTCCACTGTGGGGCATGCAGGAGGCGGCTGGCTAATCGATGTCTCTCTCTCATCGATGTTTCTGACTTTCTATCTCTCTCCCTTCCTCTCTGTAAAAAATCAATAATAATGTATTTTTAGAAAAAGAAAAACCTTTCTTTTTCTCTCGGTTTTTCATGTGAATGGATTCTGACACACTATCCTTGGGAGCATCAGAACTCTTTTGTTTTGTGATTTGTTCCATGAAGTCTTGCTCTTTGGTGTCTCCTACACAGCATCTGGCTTGAAGAAGTTTGAGGTAAAACAAATGAACTGTGTTTCTCCTACTCCTGGAGAGACATGGTAGATTTTTTTAGTTTGCTGCATTGGCTGTCTGTGAGTTCACACGGCTTTCTGGCTTACTTTTCAGCTCCCACTACCTGCCTGAATGGGTTTCCTTTGCTGTCAGGTGCACAGGGGAAGGCCCTGCTCCTTGCATTCTGGAGATGCTCAATGACACCTGCACCTATATGACAGCTGTTGGTCAAGAATCAAGTTATGCTGTAGAGTCTGCCAGATCATCTTCCTTCTTCCATTACACCTGCCACACGTGCATGAGTTTCTCATCTGTGTGAAGGACCAAGTTCTCAGAATGGAGGGATCCCCAAATGTCACCTTCCTGCTTTTTTCTTTGTTTTTGTTCCCCTGAAACCCGAGCTACTCAGAATCAACATCTCAGAAAAATTACCTGAAACAAAATAATTCACATAGCACCATTTGCATACTAACTTAAAATTTGCAGTGCAGTCACTGATGCTAATCTCACAGACAGCCTTGTGAAGTAGGTATTATTGTTATATATCCTAAATGACTAATTGTGCCTCAGAGAGTTTAGTTACTGCCCTGAGGGTCATGTTAGTGAAAAATGAAGTCCCATATCAAGATCTTCATCTGCAGCTCCAGTCCCAGGGCTGGGAAATGAAAGACAACAAAAGGAGATTTGGCACTTTAGGACCAGAGTAACACTGGGATCTGCTGCTTTGTGGTCCCACCAGATCTCTCTCCAGAACTATGCCCTCCTTGTTCCCTTTGTCTAAAATGGCAGCCCTTAGGGCCTGTCCAAGGATTAAGCAACATGCTAATTGACCATACCTTCACAACACCCACCAACCAATCAGGAGTGAGTATGCAAATTAATCCACCAAAGATGGGGGGTTAATTTGCATATACAGGTGCCAAGCAGCTGGGGGTGATGTGGGGTGGGATGCTTGTGTCATTGTCATGGCGATGATGCAGGTATTCTGCACCACTTCAGCCACTCTGGGCAGTGTGGGAAGGTGGAAAGATGGGCCAGAGCAAAGGTGGTGCCTGGCAGCCAGGGAAAGAAAGGCCCATTTCTGCACCAATCTTTGTGCATCAGGCTTCTAGTAAAAGTTATAAAAGACATGTCCCTCTTTACAAATGGAAGCATCAGTTAGCTAATATTTTATTTAGAATTTATGTACATATATTCTGTTTTTGAACTGTCCTTTTTCAGATTTAGAATCTAATTCTGTGGTGTTCTTTTATTTTTTATTTTTCTGTCTCTACTTCTTCTTGCTCATGATGGGGAAAACAAGAATGGAAGCATCTCCTTCCATCCTTTCTTTGCCCTTCAGCTTTGCTGTAGTGTCCTGTCTTCAACGGGGCAATTCTTTCTTGGGTTCCCTAATATGTCAGGCCACACTCCAGGGGCAGTGGATGCCATCAACCAGCTCTGTCATATCTTACAGGAAGCATTCAGACATGTCCATTTCACATCTCTGCAGCTCAACCACAATCAAATTTTGCACCTGTTTTCAAGTATGGAGTTTTGTCTTGCTCTTGTCTGATCTCCTATAGTAGTTTGTTTATTACTAAGGAATCTGGCCTCTAATTTGCCTATGGCCTCACCTTCCCTGCTGAGAACTTGATATCCAAGTTTGTGTCTTGGATCCTGACACTGGCTGTCATTGACAGCTGTCCTCTAATCAAGTTCCCTTTTCTCTCTGCCTGCCCGTTGTCCCTCTGGGACACTTCAGTCACTTTGTCCGGGTCCCTGATACCAAGGGCAAACCTGTACTGTAATTTATGGATATAGGTCATTTGCATACTATATTTACCTTGATGATATCTACTCTTCTGTTTTCCCCACCCAACTCCCTTATCCCCCACCACTCTATGTTGTGCTCTTTGCAAGAGAGTCTAATTCTAGGTCCCACTCTCTTGCTGCCTGTAGTTCTTTATACCCTGACTAGCTTTCTTGATAAGAAAGACTACAAGCAGGGAGAAAATGAGTGTGAAAATATCTAAACAACAAACAGCAAACTTCACTGGCTTTCTCTCCTGTTCAGTGTTGTGTGGTGATGGGTAGTAATATATGATGAAGACACAGTTACACTGAGTTGTCATTGTCCATCCAGCCCTTTTCAATTCTCCACAGAAGACAGGTGCCTACAAACATGTCCAGTGGTTCTTTTCTCACTTCATTTTTTTATATTTTTTCACCCTTTCTCTGACACAGTGACCTGAGAGTGGGTAATAGGAGGTATTCTTGTTACTCTAAGGGTAAACAAGAAGATTGAGATTTATTGATTTTTTTAAGCTATCACTGACAACAAAAATAGCCTACCCAGAAGAAAGCCACATGCGTTAAGCAAATTTCCTTTTTCTTGCTTCCTCTCTTCCTTTATTCTTTTCTTTTTCTTCTTTATTCCCCACTTCTTCCATGCCTTTCTTCCTTTTTCTCCCAATAATGTAATTGATAGGAATAAAAATATACCAACAACTTCAAACTAACTTTCAATACAACATCAAACTAACTGTCTATTGAGGGAGGGTATTTTACAAACTGCTGATCATCTTTTCACAAAAACATCACACCCAGGTCTTCTATGATTTTTCTAAATTAGTCAGCTTTGGAGAAATCAGTAAAGAAATCATCCATTTGGAGTCTTAGTTATTACACATTATTTCATGAAACCATTTATATTTTGAGCGCATGCTCTACCTCATCAGCCCTGCTCTCAACTGTCCACTACAACTTCGTCAGCAGTCGTTGCCTTCCAGCATGACCAGGAAGCCCCTCCCTGATCCCTTCCAGGGCTTCCTACATCATCATGATGCTTTTCTGGTTAGGAGGCATTCATAAACCACTCTACTGTGTCTGAGTAAAAATATGTGTGGGATCCTACTTCCTCTAAACACTTTCCAACCTTAGTATTGTATTTACAGGCTTCATTTAAGTTCTGTTGGATTAGAAACTGTGGTTGTGATATGTTTGCTATCTTTGATATCTTCCCAGAGTTGAGATCCAGGACTTTAAGTACAATTACAGTAAGCCCGTACTTAATTGTCTTCAACAAGTTCAGTGGCTTTAAGCAAAATGAGGTATAACAAAATCAATTTACCATAGGCTAAATGACATAAATAAGACTTACATTCCTTTGGCACCTTATCAACATCACAATGAAATGACATTATTCCAGGACCTATGGTACTTCATACTTTACTTCAATTTATTTTTTGGCCTTTTATAATGTAACTATGTTTTCAACTACACAAGAAAGGTGAATGTTATATCATCCACAGGTATATAATCCTACGTGAAGAGATAAGCAATAAAGACATAGTGACACATTTTTTTAAAAAACCTGCTATAATACACCTTCACAGTAAAAACATACAAATAATAAGTTCACAACCAAGTCTTTATGTAATGACTTGAATATGGAGAATGACAATATTTTGTTTTGGAAGCTATGGGAGTATCTTACAGTAGCAAAATAACATATACCCTCAATTTTACTACATGGGATAGAAAACTGACATTCTGTGTCTGTTTTACAATACTTTATTTTTGCATGTACATAGTTACATATTTCTTTGTTTATTTTTATTTTTCAATTACAATCTATATTCAATATTATTTTGTATTAGTTTCAGGTGTACAGCATCATGGTTAGACAATCATTTACTTTACAAAGTGGTCCCCTGATATTTCAAGTACCCACCTGGCACCATGCATAGTAATTACAATATTGTTGACTATATTCCCTATGCTGTAGTTTACAACCCCATGACTATTTTATGGCTACCAGTTTGTACTTCTTAATCTCTTCACTTTTTTTTTAACCTAGTCCCCTAATTCCTTCCCCTCTGGCAACCATAAGTTTGTTCTCTTACCTATGGATCTATTTCTCTTTTGTTTGCTTATTTTGTTCTTCAGATCCCACATATAAGTAAAGTCTTATGGTATTTGTCTTTCTCTATCTGACTTATTTCATGCTGTTGCAAAAGGTGAGATTTCACTAATTTAAAATGGCAAAAAGGTTAAAGACAAAGAGATGATCTTAAAAACAGCAAAAGACTACATACAAGGGTACAATGGAATTTTTGTGTACTTTTTATTCCCTATTTTCCATACAAGAATTTGAGAGTTTATGTAGAAAATAAAGTTCTTTTTTGTAGCAGATTCCATAATGTATGGCCATGGGCAAATGACCTAGCCATTTTTAGACTCAGCATATTTATTTTTAAAGTAGAGGACCCAAGTTATTCTTCTTTGTATTGTTTTGTGAGAACTTAATTTAATTATGAGAGATTGTAGTAAAAAAACAAACAAAAATTGTTATGCAGCTCTCTCATCTTTTCCTTTCTCTCTCTAAATTTTATTGTTATTATCAATTTTGAAAGCAGCTTATGTTCTGAAAAACTCAGTATCTGATGTGATATTCAATGCCTGATGCATTATATAAACTGAATATCCATGGTGTCCCCTCAAAATGTATATACACTTTAACAACTGATAGCTCAATCTTGAAAATGAAATTATTTTAATAAACACTGCATTTATTATTATTCAAAGTATGTGTATATACTTTTTGAGTATATACTGAATTAACATTTGGAATCTAGACCAAGGGTGAGATGTAATGTATAGTAGTGGTATTTATTAAGCAAGTACTATTTATTTTGATAGCGAGAAGGTACTTTACATTTATTATTATTCATGCTAACAAAAATCTTTCAAGACTAGGAGTATATCCACAATTTATCAATGGGGGAAATCTGAGTTTCAGTTTAAAATCTTTATATATAAAGAGTCAGGGTCCATATTGTCCAAAATGACTGAAGGATTGACAACGCTAGGCTGCACTCACAACAGGCTCGTGTTGGCAAGGACTGGTGAGTGGGCTGATGGAAAGAGAGGTGGAGTTGATCAGGAGCCACCCCAGGCTGCTGGTGAGGTGACAGAGAGAGAGGTGTGGCTGCTGGCAAGGCCTGGAGAAAGAAGCAGGGTCTGATCCACAGCCTCCATAGCAGCTACTGATCAGCCCTTGCCTCTCTCTCCTTCTGAATCTCACCAGCAGCTGCGCCTCTCTGTCTCTCCAAGAGGTCAGCAGTTCAGCCTGCTCACCCGCAGCCTGGGGCAGTTGCTGATCATGCCCAGAAATAGATATGGAAATGTTGACTAGCATAGAAACCGGCCAATCAGAACCAAATTTGGGTGAACTGTGAGGAGCCAATGGCTGCCTAGGAGGCAGAGTTTTTGATGCTGACTGGCATAGAAACCGACCAATCAGAACTAAATCTGGGTGACCTGTGAAGGCAGAACCTAAGGTGGGGGCTCAGGGGGGTTTTTAAGAGCAACAGCTGTTTGGTTTAAGGGGTAAGAAAGTGGTTTAATTTTTTAATGACTGATTTGGCAGTGTAGTGCATAAGGCTGGCTATCAGTCCAGATATAGGGATTATGTATTTTTATCTGCCAAGATCATCTCCTCTTGCTGAAAAAGGCTTTCCCCCACCTCCCATTTAAGCAATCCTATTCTATTTATTCTACCTATATTAATAAAAGGGTAATGTGCTAATTAGACCAAGTTGACCAGCCATATTCCAGATGCCTGACTTCCTTAAAGACAAAGTCATGGTGGTGGGGGCCAAGTCAGATGCAATTAAAAGTGATCAGGTGGCAGGGAGAGCAGTTAGGGGCGATCAAGCAGGCAGAGACAGTGAGGAATGATCAGGCAGGCAGGCAGGTGAGCAGTTAGGAGCCAGTGGTGCCAGATTGTGAGAGAGATGTCTGATTGCTGATTTAGGCCCGATGTGGGATCAGGCCTAAACTGGCAGTCAGACATACCCCAAGGATTCCCCGATTGGAGAGGGTGCAGGCTGGGCTGAGGGAATCTCTCCTTCTCCTTCTCCCCTCTACCAGTATGTATATAATTAGCAAATCTCAAAGTTAGAATTTGAATTGAAGAAATAACTTAGCAGCTACTCTAATTTCCATCCTCTCCCACCCCAGGTACTCCATTCTAACTACCATAGGAAGGCAATGTTGGAAAACAGAAGTGTTGTGACTACTTGAAGAATTTTTTTCAAAATTTTCTTTAATCATCTGATTAATTTTGACAGCAGACTTAACTCAATGCATCTGGGAATAAAATTACTTTGATCAACCAAAATCCAATTACCTTGATCATATTTTCACTAGTTTAGATTACATTTAACTCATACTATTAAAATATTATTTAAAAATCTATTCAATGATATTTTAATTATAGTTTGTAAATGCCATAATAAATTAAAATTGCTGATATTTATTTTGAAATCTGCCCTTGACTGCAGGAAGATGATTTATTCACTTTCTCCACTGCATTATTCCTGAGTAATTAGGGTCTTGCTTTGAAGCTAAGTGGTTCACTTATGGGCTTCAGAAATTTTCTTCCTGGTGACAAATGTCAGATAAGCTCCCCAAATCCCTGTTCATGCTAGTCAAAGGCACTGTACTAGCCAAGGGGGAAATCTATGTCAGCATATGGACTGGTAAGAAGCCCTGGTGAGCAGAAGAAGGGATGGCTAGAGCTTGGTATCTCCCTAAATGGACTCTGTATAGACCATTGGAGAGTGGAGAGACTGAAGATTAACTAGAGAGAGCTGTTTTATAAAAACTCTTGAGATACTAAGACCAAAAATGCTCACAGAACAGTGGGTGTCTTAAAAGGTGAGAGGTACTCTCATTTCTCATTAGTCCATATCTACATTTCTACAATCACATCTATATCTCCAGGACACCAGCATACTGGACATTGTGTTATGGTGAGGCCCTGTGGGATATGGCAACTGAGTCTAGATGATAACCCCAAGTTGATATGGCATCCCTAAAACTGCTCAGAGTAGCAAAGTCTAATAACATAGCAAAATCTGAGGCCAGAGGATATAGAGCCTAGGAGAGAAAACATGGGTTTAGAGGAAAAGTAAAGAAACCACAAAATTCCAGGGCAACCAACTAGGCAGCTGATCAGAATTGCTTGAGATTACTGGGTGATGCCCTATGAATAGTCCCTGGTAAGGCTTAGTGGACATGTTACAGTTTCTCTGACCTTTTGACTTTTATCTATATTATAAAAGGCCTATGGCCCTAATGCCATAACAATAAAAACCAACGTGGGTGTGCGGGGCTGCACAAATGGGTGGGGCATGCATGAGTAGGCGGGGCCACACAATTTTGCCCACTGGACTTCTAGTTAACATATAATGTTGCAGTGAATCTTAGATTATATTAAATAACTTTTACAATATTTCACTCAACAGTTAACAATATTATGGCTTTGGGGGTTGAGGAAGTCCTTTTGCTCTAGTTTTTAAACGTAGTCAATATTACTGAACACGCTCAAGGGCATTAAGCACATTTATAGTGTATGGTGTAGCCCTAGACTCATTTCCAGTGTAGAATTTATGACTTTATTTCATCTGAAATAAAATTTTAGAAACTGCAAAGTTTTATCAGGTAAAAATGAGCTGGGGTTGTCAACTTGTTTTGTAGCACAGAGTACCATGCCACAATGAGTTTTCCTGTCCTGCTTGAGTAGGGGGCAGTGGACTGGATGTACTTCATGCCCATGAATGGGAAAGTTCATGCCCATAATGTATGACATCAATACCAAGAAGAATTTGTAACTGGTTATGAAATTCAAATGGGACAAGAGAACCTTGGGGAGCCATGGTGTGTGATAATGGATGTGGTCAGAGGAAGAGAATTTTACTGAGTTCAGGGTTTGATTGCAAAATGTCAGTCATCTATAGCTTCAGTTTAGGGAAATAAGCCAATAGAAAACTTTTGGCAATATGCTTAGGAACAAGAAAGTTAAACAGTGTACTCAAAGTATGTGCTTCAATTTTAATATGCACTTAACTCTTCTTTTCCCTTTAAAAAATTCCATCCTTAGTGTATCTTTCAATTCTGCAAAAGATTCAAGGGCTAGTAACTGATTGACAGATACTTTCCCAAAGTAAAGTGGCTTGTAAAGAAAACCTCTAAGCCAAACTTCTTGGTCAGATATGCTATTTTCTGTATAAGCTAACTATGGTGCGTTCAAACAATTTCCTCATGCAGCTTGAAGATGCTATAAGATAGGAAAAATAGTGGTTTCCAGCCAGATGAATGTATAGTAATAGTAATTGTCATATGAAGATTAAACTCACTGGAACTGCAGGGCACTTTCTAAGAGAGCGAATAATCCTTACTTGTCACTCAGTGACAAGATAAAGTGTAGCCAGAATCAGGAATGGCTCAGAATCCACTCTACCCTCAAAAATGTCTGGTTCTTCCTACTCTTCCCTATTTCATTAGTAGTATCAGCTCCACAGTCTCTAAGCCAAACCCTGCAGTCATCCTTATTTTCTTTATCACCTGTAACTAATCATGATGGGTCTCCAGTCTATATCTATAGTATAGGGAGCTGTGGAGTTTTAAATCATTTGGGGAGATGGGTGTTAAGGAATTGATGAGCCAGAAAAAAGACCCCACAAAAACATCATATAAAGAGAAGATGACATGATTTCTGGGTCTGGATGTTATAGACTTCAACTTTAAAACTCTAACATCTCAAATATATGTCTAGTAATATTCATGTTTATGTACTCTAATTCAATCTTCATCATTTATCATCATTTCCCAATGCTGCCAGATTTTTAAAAATCCAAATCTCAGTGATATTCTTTAAAAAATATTGACTGCCAACCACTTGCCCACAGGATATATCTTTTTAGCTTCAACTCTGGTCATCATTCTATTTTCCAGGCATAAAAGTTTATATGTAGTTTTTAAAACAAGTAATTAATTTCCATACTTGAATGTCTTGAATCATGCTATTTCAGTTCCATGCAGTTTTCTCTCTTTCCTAATCACACCTACACCCCTACCACCTTCATATCTTTTCCCTTTGTCCACCTTCTCCTAGTTCACCTTGAAATGTTCTTCTCAAGATTGGAGTAACTCCTCACTCAATTCTTTCCTAACTTCTTCATGCAGAATAAAGTAATTCCATATTTATGACCTGGTGAACATTTTATTTAAATTGCCCATCACTATATGTTATTCATTGTATTATGGTTAACTCTTTGCATACCTGCCTACTCTGCTAGATAGTGAATCTGTGAAATTAAGACCTGCTCATGCCTTTATCCCTTACATCTAGTACACTATTTGGCAAATAGTGATTAGCACATATTACCTAATAATACAGAAATATGTAAATTGACCATACCTCCTCTACACCCACAGCCAATTCAGAGTGAGTATGCAAATTAACCCAAGAAAGTTAGAGGTTAATTTGTATATATACCTGGGTCCCAAGAACCTCCTCAGCACCCAGGTCACTTCCAGCAGGATATTGGAAGGGCAGATCAGGGTGGGGAGAGAGGGAGGCACTTACCAAGTCTAAAGCCTGGGACTTGGGAAGGTGCCCAGCCTGCAACCAAAGCAGACCATTGGGAAGTCAGTGCTGGGTTGCCCAGCTGCAGTCTGGTGACCCAACACTGACTGATCACATGGCTGAGACTCAGAAAGTGAATCAGGGTCTAATCTGCAGCCTCAGTAGAAGCTGTTGATCAATGTACTTACCTCCCTCTTTCTCTCTCTTTCTGTCTGATCTTTGCCAGAAGTAAGGTTTTTCTTTCTCTCCCAGCCTCCTTAGGGGCTACTGTTAAGCCCTGCCTCTTTGATCAGGCACAGAGATAGGCCTGGAGATGCTGACTGGCATAGGAACCAACAAATTAGAACCAAAGGTGGGTGCTGTGGGGAACCAATGGCTGCCTAGGAGGTGCATCTTCTGACACTGACTAGCAGGGGAACTGACGAATGAGAACCAAAGGTGGGTGCTATGGGGAGCCAATAGCTATCCAGGAGGTAGAGCTTTGACGCTGACTGGCATAGGAACCAACCAATCAGAACTAAGTCTGGATGCTCTGGGGAACCAATGGCAGCCTATGCGGTGGAGCTTTTGACACTGACTGGCATTGAAACCAATCAATGAGAAACAACTATGGGTGCTGAGGGGAGCCAATGGCTGCATAGGAGGTGAAGCTTTTGACGTTGGCATAGGAACTGACCAATCAGAACCAAATGGACCAGGAAAGGAGGCAGTTGGGGGTGACAACAGGCCTGCAGAAGAGGGCAGTTAGAGGTGATTAATCTGGCAGGCAGAAGCAGTTAGGGGAAATGAGGCAGGCAGGCAGGTGAGCAATTAGTATCCAGTGGTCCCGGATTGTGAGAGGGATGTCTGACTGCTGGTTTAGGCCCCATCCCCGGCATCAGGCCTAAAATGGCAGTCTGATATCCTGCAAGGGGTCCCCAATTGGAGAAAGTGCAGGCTGAATTGAGGGAATCCCTCTCCATGCACAAATTTTGTGCACCAGGCCTCTAGTATTTAAATAAATTTAAAGTAAAGATTAAGTTAATTTATCCATTTATTTATTTAAAAAAATATATATATATATTATTGATTTTTTTACAGAAAGGAAGGGAGAGGGACAGAGAGCTGGAAACATCGATGAGAGAGAAACATAGATCAGCCACTTGCTGCACACCCCCTGCTGGAGATGTGCCTGCAACCAAGGTACATACCCTTGACCAGAATCAAACCTGAGACCCTTCAGTCCTCAGGCTGATGCTCTATCCACTGAGCCAAACTGGTTTTGGCTACCCATTTATTTCTTAAGAAATTAACCCACAAATGCATGGTAAGTGCATATTTTGGGTGAATTCCAAATGATATTCCGATACATTTTCTTGTTACCACTCCCTCCAGTGCTGAGAGTTCTGAGAACTGATTTAAGTATGGAAGGTTTTTCAAAGAGAAGAGAAAGAATGGAAAAAGAAATGAAATCACCAGACAAACCATTCTTCTTAAGTTTTTGTATTTAGGATTTTAGGAGAAAAATGAAAATGCATACAAGAAATCCAAAATTTCTACAACTGTCTTCTTACTGATATCCTTGGATAAAGTCGTCTTTATCTGTAGAGGATCACTGTCCAAGATGGTATTGAGAGGATTTAGCATTAAGATAGGCAGTAAAATCCATAGGAAAGGAATGCATTTGTGATGGGCAGAGCCAGCTCCAAACCTCTAGAATGTTTATCTTATAAACACAGAGGACAGCAGAATTTTAAAAGAAGAAGAAGGACTGTTGGGTGAGCTTTGAAACTGATACTAAGCAGGAGAGGGGAAATCAGCCAATAAGGAAAAAACACAAGGGGACATAAAATGAGGAAGGTTCCAATTAGAAAGGGCATGAACAGACAAAGAAGCTTCTAGCATTTGTAAACCCTTAGACAAAGAGACCTCATGGTTTTCCCATTTGGTGGACCTCTCCCCACACAGGAATTTGTATACACTTGCAATAAATTTCATTATTTTGCTTAAAATCTAGTACTTGAATTTTATTCTCAAATTTTGTGGGACAAGAACCCCGAATCCAGCTTGTCATGCTGGGTAACAGTATGTACTAATCACACCTGGCTATCTGTTTCAATTTAATTAATTAAAATTATATAAAACTACAACTTTAGTTTGTCGTTAGTATTGGCCACATTTCAAATGCTCAATAGTCATCTGTGTTTAGTGGTGAATATAGGCATAGTATAGGCATAGAACATTTCAATACATCGGCACAGAAACTTCTACTAGGTAGAAGCCATCCACAAGATTCCCCAAATTAATCAAACAGTCACCTTTGTACATGAAACACGTTTATGTCATTCTCATGCTTAATTCTTTTAGTGAGTCAAGATTATGGACAATGTGAATTCAATATATATTCCTGCACATCATGAATTCCTTTATGGACAATCCCTCCAGCCTTTTGGCTTTTTATAGTCTTGCAGTCATCCTTTGTGCTAGAGCAGTGATTAGCAAACTGCAGATTGTGAGCCACATGTGGCTCTTTGGCCCCTTGAGTGTGGCTCTTCCACAAAATACCACAACCTGGGCAAGTCTATTTTGAAGCAGTGGCATTAAAAGAAGTTTAAGTTTAAAAAATTTGGCTCTCAAAAGAAATTTCAAGTTGTACTGTTGATATTTGGCTCTGTTGACTAATGAGTTTGCTGACCACTGTGCTAGAAGAATGAGTGTCCTGGCATGCTGATAGAGTGACTAAGCTCTAATCACCTACATATAATTTCTATCGGGAATTGGGCTCATGTGCCTAATTCACATGACTTTTCCAGCTCTGCGCTGTCCCTCTCAGGAGCACACAATATGAAACTGACATTGGCTTCCTCCAGCAGTAGTACACTCATCTGTGTTCCTCCAATTACATGTGCTGATCTCACATCACAAAATTTTCCCTGAGCAGTAGTGCTATGCCCTTCACCTCTAGCACATGATAAATATATTTGATAAAGCATAATGACTGATTCTGTGGAATAAATCAATGTTAGATTCAATGTTCTCTTACCATCTGTCTTTAGCACCAAAAAGGAATGTAATATAGAAGTGATGGGTAGTTAGACAGATATAAGCAGAGCAAGGATGATGGTCCAGGTATAGCAGGTCATCAGGGTGGAAAACCCCTGGGTGTTTAGCAACAGCAAAACTGAGAAAACAAAAACCTTGCCCTCAGGGTAATCTTTCCTCCCCTAACATATCACTGGATATACAATTTAGACCCCCTGACCTTTCACGTTGCTGGCCATGCGGTTCAAACCCTACCCTGACCTTCTCCACCCACTCCAGGGGCATGCCACTAGTTACGTGTTAGACTCCCTTGGAGGAGGAACTAGGGTGAAAGAATGTCCTCATGGGATTTCCAAGCAGAGCCTTGCATGGCCACTCCCTTAAGCATTAAGCCCTCAGGGATAACATCTAGGCCTCAGTTGTGTTTCAGCTCCAGGTTCAGAAAAGAAGCAAAACCAGACAAGACATGCCATGGCTGACATCAGAATCAACCAGGTGGCTAAAGACCAATCAGTGGAGACAATGACTCTAAGGAGCACATGTGGAAAGCTGATGAATATTCTATTGGGATCCTCCCCTAAGACCTCCATATAAATACCCTCAAGACAGAGGCACTAGCTCTGTGCTTTCCTCTCAGGGGCATACCCAAGCCTTTCCTGTCCTCCTCTACCTCCTTCTACCCTGTGGCTTATTACCTTATCTTTTCCTATCCTGAGCTCCAGGGCCCTTCTTTGGCCTCTGTAATTTGTTCCCTGAGCCCGTTTCTTCTACAGCTCATTTTTTCTACCTCTGTGACTTTCAAATAAACAGTTTGTGTCTTGGCAATAAATTCTTTTTTAGCCAGAACTCAACTACTGAGATTGCTGAACCTGGGTCTGGTCTCACTCGACCTATCTACCTCTTGGTGTTGTTTCCACCACTGCCAACACATAATTCATTACTAAATGTGACAGTCATTTAAATTAGATATTGCTGCTTGATTACATTCTACAGTTATACTATTGTCTGATTTACAGATTTATTTTCTAATATCTATAATAATAAAATTGCAATATGCTAATTAGACTACGTGTCTTCCAGAAGAAGCTGCAAGGGAAACTCGGGTTCCTGGTGCCAAAGGAAAGCCAGCACCAACAGTCAGGGGAAGGAAGACCTATTCTTGTGTTAAAGACAAAGAAATACCAAGCATGCTTCCTTGAGAAAGGGAGGGACAGAATAAAACATTCTCCCTGTTTATTAACACTACTGGACTCTGGGAATAATTTCCAAATCAGAGTGAAGAAACATGCAGAGGGCTTCACTTTTTATAACCTTCTGGGGTCTTTGTCTTTCAGATATGGTTCTGCCCCATTTCCTGGGCTTATAGCAAGGCCCCAGACCATATCTGATGGTCTGTCCTGGCACCAGTTTAACAACCCTGTCCCCACAGGGCAATGCATTGTTCACAGTTCCACAGCCTCTGCATTTAAATAACAAGTTCTGCAAGACCAGTTTCCTCCTCATTTGCATGAATTTTGTCCATCAGACCTCTAGTATATTTATAAAAATGAAAATGAAACACCTATTTTTCAGTTAGTTAACTAAATTAATAATCCACATTATTTAATTTGCTTCTTTTAGTAGACTTCTGTCTTGCCCATACCAAGGTAATGATTACATATTCAGAGATGCTTTTTGAACACAAATAGCACAAAAAGTTAAAGAAATGTATCATGAGATGCAATATTCAGAGAAATAATAGGGGAATGTATAATCCTGTCAACATTTTGCCATTATATTCAGCTTTAATCATCAAAGCTGCCTTTGAGTCTTTAGTATTTTAACATTAATTTCAAAATGATTTATTCTATTATTACACTGACTTTCATACTAATGTAAATGAATTTAATAAGATGAAACCAAAATGTAATATTAAAACAGAAATATAATAGAAATTATAATCCAAATGAGCACACTATAAAGTAAGGAGGTTTTAGGCTGGTTTCTATGGAGGGACTTGCATTTCCTTTAATCCTGGTCACAAACATCTCACATTACAGAAAGGGGTGATGAAAATGCTAATGGAACCTTTTATGAATTTAAGTAGCTTGTATTTTGTGTTCATTTGCCTTCGAAATGGGCTGAAACTCTTCTGAAAACATGGGCACCAAAGGGTTAAAAGTACAGTTATGAAGCTGATTGCTCACTCTTCTATACAGCCTGCACACCCCAGAGATTTTTCTGTCTCTTTATCTTTATTTTACAATTAGAAAGTAAAGTGATCTTTGTTTAGTTTTAATTTTTAGAAACTGTAAGTAGTACTCAATTAGTCTTTGTCATTAAGTCTAAACTGCATTAATTACCTGAAAAAATAATGAAAAAATTAAGTGTACTTATTTAACTCTTGAATCCTGGGGAATTTTGGTAGATGTTGATGTTACTTCATTATAATTCTAAATGGTGAGAATATAAAAATATATTATCATGGGTCCAAAGATATGGTGGTGTGCACATCTAAAGGGGATTAGTTTTGAGGACTTCTTTAGCCTCTATTGTTCTCCTACATAAATATTTCTAACAATTAGTTCATATTTACTGTAGTATAAAAAATATGGTGTAAAATAAAATGAAAGGATGTGTTGATAACTGGAAAATAGTTCCATGATTATTAAATAAATCTGAGATAATATAATATATTATCTCTCAAGTCAGACTAATGGAAATACATTTTATATTTTTAAAAGCCAAATAACCAAACTGAAAGAAAACGGGAGTGATATCACAACATGACACAGGCATATTGTATCCCTTTTACTATTTGTGTTCTCTACCTCCTGGTAATGTTAGCTGTGGACTTTCCATCTTCATTCTACACCCTCTCCCTGCCCATCCCCCCACCCCACCCCGGCCACACACACACACAAATTCTAACATGGTTGATTCCATGACAGGAATAGCTTCTCTGTTCAAAGTGCCGAATCACTCCTTATCCTGTCATATTCTTCCCTCCATGGTATATACATATCTTTGCTCCTGTCTCTGTAATCACTACCAAGGCTATGCTGCAGGTGAGTTTCCTGTCATATCTGCACAATCACAAATCTTTCCCAGGCAGCAGCTCCAAGGCCTACAATAATCTGTGCATATGCCTATGATATCCAGATCACCCCACACAGAGCTTCAAAAGCACAACTGGCTTCCAACTACCATTTTCTCTAATTGTAACTCTATAGAAACTTTATTTCTTTAGTATGACCTTTTCTCCTTTCTTTCCTTTTGATTCAAACTGGCTTCACTAATCCTCCTTTTCCCTTGCATGTCCACTCCCTTAAGCATTAAGGACAATGAGGTTCTGATCAGCATTTAATAATCTTAGGAACAAAGCCTCCTTGGGATTGGTGATTCAGAGAGAGAGTTTTGGTCAAACAAGAGATAATGATGTTTCAGTTGAGTGTCTGCTCCAGGCCCAGAAAAGCCTGGAAACCAGACCAAAGGAGGCTGTGGCTGACATCAGAACCATGCACTTATCAACTGCCTGTACCCCACTACTGATCAATCAGTGGGAATCACAGCCCTAACCAAGAGCCTAACCCTCTTAGTCATCATGATTAATGATTTTCTCTGTATAGCTCAACCCCAGGGAGCCAGTTCTCATCTATATCTACAGGTGTTTCTAAAAATAAACCCTTAACTTTGCTGCAAGCTCCTGTGCTGTCTTATTGGGCTTTGATGTGCAGAAGTAAAAAAAAACCATTAGTCCAGTAACATGACATGGAGCTTCTGCTCTGCTTTTACTTGAATTATCTGTTTTGTCCTCCAAGGTAGACAAAGGCTTTCAACACAGCACAGTTTGTAACAAGAACCTCTACTACAATTGTTCCTGACTCAGAGTCTCCATATACATTGCCTGTTCCACAAGTCCCACTCTGACTTTTTCGGTTAGAAACTGTCTAAGTGTGCCATGTTAAACTACTTATTTTTGATAAACAAGGAACTGTTCATATTGAGATTGAATTTTGATGTGGACACCATATTTAATTAAGCAGCACTCTTATAGTCTGGCTATTGCTCCTACGTGGGCCCTGGGTCACCTTGCCTTAAATCTCTTTAGAATATTTTGCTATAACAGAGTGCAGAGTGTTGACAAATTTTATTTCTGAAATAAGACTGCTGGATTTGAGTCCTAATGCCACCTTTTCCTAACCATGAGACCTGCATCTTAGTTTCCTGGCTTTTACAGTTTCCATTGGTAACATGGAGGTAATAATAGTGCTTTCTACATACATTTGTGAGGATTAAATGAAATAATTTATAAAAGTGTCTTACACAGAGTTAATTTTCTATAAGTGTTACTTATGATAATTTCTAAGAGGTGCAAATGAGATTTCTAAATTCAAAACCTATCTCTGTTATCATGGATTTAGCATACTGATTACATAAGTGGAATTTTGCAAATGTAATTAAGTACTTATGTTCATTTGTATCAAACACATTCTGTTACTCTCTATATTCCCATTGCACTGTATATAGAAGGCATGTATCAATTATTTTTATCTGAAGATCAGAGAAATTAATTTGACAGACATAAAAACATTATGTGAGCAGCTAGTTGAAATCCTATCTAATAAAAGAGTGATATTCAAATTGACCATGCCTCTGCTACACCCACAAACCATGCCCACCAGCCAATCAGGAGCGAGTATGCAAATTAACTCAACCAAGATGGCTAGGGCCACAGAGGGAGCAGGAGGCTTGGGTTTCCCTGACAATAGAGAAAGCCAAGCTTTCTACACACCCTGTTCAGCCCAAGCCTCTGCTCAAAGCTATAAAGTTTCAATTATAGAAGATACATAAATCAACAAAAATGGCTGTGGCCACAAACCTACAAAGTTTCAATTATAGAAGATAAATAAATCCTAGATACCAGGGCCTCTCTTTGGGTCTATGGGGGGCTTGGCAGAACTGCAAACCACCACAGGCTCCTTACCCAGACTCTCCATGCCCCAGGGAACCCCACCCTGATTTTGGACACCCTTCAGGGCAAATTAGCTGGTCCCCACCCTTGCACCAGGCCTCAATCCTATCTAATAAAAGAGTAATGTGCAAATTGACCATCATTCCAACACACAAGATGACTGCCCCCATGTGGTCAAAGATCTTGCCTCCATGTGGACACAAGATGGCCGCCACAAGATGGCCAGCAAGGGAAAGGAGTTGGGAGAGACCAGGCCTGCAAGGAAGGGCAGTTGTGGCCAATCAGGCCAGCATGGGAGAGCAGTTGGGAGGGACCAGGCTGGCAGAAGAGGGAAGTTGTGGGAAACCAGGTCTGTAGGGAAGGGCAGTTGGGAGAGTCCCAGGCCTGCAAGAGAGAGCGGTTGAGGAAGACCATGACTGCAGGGGAGGGCAGTTAGGGACATGGGAGCAGTTAGGCATCAATCAGGCTGGCAGGGGAGTTATTATGGGGTGATCAGGGTGGCTGGCAGAAGCAGTTATGGGCAATCAGGAAGGCAGGCCCAATCCTACCCAAACCACCACAGGTCTTTCACCCAGGCTGCCCCACATTTAGGCCTGATTTGACATCCCTCAAGAGTGCCAGATTGGAAAGGGTAAAGGCTGGGCTGAGGGACACCTTCCCACCGCCTACCCTCTGCATGCACAAATTTTGTGCACTGGGCCTCTAGTAAATAATATAAATGAGGAAAGTTCCACTGTTTTAAAACATTAATTAATTAATTAATATAAAACTAACCATTTTTCCTTTAAAATATTGATTACATTGCAATAAAATGAAATGTAGTTGGCCTGAAATCTCTAAACAGCATTTGGTCAGACAAGGTTCAGAATCCTCCAGATTTCTACATCTGTTAGAAATTGGGTTCTGAAGAAAGGAAGGAAATATGTTATAGAATAAATGCGTTGTTTATTTAGCATCTCTTCCTTGGAGGAACCACCTCTCTTTCCCATGGTCCTAGTGAAGTCTGAGTGCCATCCTGACCTCTGGCAGCTTGACACATGGTAGGTGATGATTTATCTGAGCTGCAGAGCCTTTCAGAAGACATTTCTGAAAGTGCTTGTGAGAATGACTATCTCCTGCTTTGGGAAAATAAAGCTGGCAGGATGTGAATTTGGGGCTGCCAAAGCCAAATTCTCTGACCACATGGAGGAAGCCCATATGTTTTAGGAAAGAATCAGGTCAGAAAGAAATAGATCCAAGTAATTGAGAGAAAGAGAAAAACTTAGGAACTTTATTTGAAACCCTGGAGGAAACTTGGTTTGAAACTACTTCCTACACCTCCTCCAAGGGTTTCTCACTTAACTAAAGCCAATATAGCTTCATTTTCACTCAAGTTCATTTAAATTGTAGTTTTGTCACTTTTCTATAGGAAATATTCTGATTAATTTATCTAGGAAAACATTGAGTTAAGGTTGCTTTTAATTATTCCCTAGTGTCCAAGAAAAGAAAAGAAAAGTGAAAAGGGAAGCTATTAGCTATAAATAAGATGTTTTGTTCATTCAGTAATCAAACATTTATAAAATGTGTTGAGCACTTAATATGTGCCAGGTCTTTTTTCCTAGTTGTTTAGAGGAAATCAATATGTAAAACAGAAAAATATTATTGCCCTGGTCCAAGTTATATTCTAATGGAAAGAGGAAGAAAATAGAAAAGCTTAATAAATAGATGTATATTTTGCAGAATGATGAGTATACTGTTGACAGATGTGAAGTTATATGGAAAAGAAAAGTAGGACAGAGTAGAATGTGTATGTATTGGGGAAACTAAGAGATTGTACAGAGCAGTCAGGGTAAACCCATTTAAAACAATAGGATTTTAGCAAACATTTGATAGATGTAGAAGTATAGAGTTCTCCAGTTTTAGGGGACAGCCAGTGCAAGAGCTCAAGGTGAAAGCATGTCTGAAATATTTGAAGAACAAAAGGTATCCAGGGTGACTCTAACAGAATCAGCACAAAGGTGAGTAGGAAAGATGTCAAGAGGTGATGTAGCAGCATTTCCCAGAAGGCTCTGTAGACATTTCAATTCTTTCTAAGTCAAATGGGTAGTCATTGAGAATTTTAAATAGAAGACTGACATTATATGACCTGCAATTTAAAAGTATATTCTGCTGTCTTTTTGAGACTAGACCTTGGGAAGTGGAGGGGCAAATACAGAGGGAGGGAGACAGTTAGGAAGATATTACAGTTATCCAAGAGAGAGATATAGGTAACTTGTCCAGACTAGAGATTAGAGGAGCTAGTGTGAGCTCACTAAAGATCATGTATTTTTTTTTAATGTAGAACTTACAGTATTTCCTTACATATTTGTTATTGAAGGTGAGAGAAAGATGAGTTAAGAAGGATGTTAAGATTTTTGCTGGGCCCAGACTGTGTAGCTCACTGGTTGAGCATCAGATGATGCACCAAGAGATCATTGGTTTGATTCCTGGTCAGGCCACATGCCCTATTTGCAGGCTTGATTTGCAATAGCTACTGGGCTCGCCAACTGTGAGTCTGGCTTCTGGCAGAGTAGTGCTCCCTCTGTGGGAGCACATTGACCACTAGGGGGCAGCTTCTGCATTGAGTGTTTCCCTTCCCCACCCCGTGGTCAGTGTGTGTCATAGCACCCACTTGTTCCACCATTCAGTCAATTTGCATATTAGAGTTTTATTATATAGGACAGTAGATTAAACACGTTTCAGGCTAAATAAGCATTTGTGAGCATTTTGGTCGAAACTATTCTTACATCTCTAAACTTTTTATAAATTTAATCAGTATCAAAGTAACACTAGGACAAATAGTCAACAAGCAAATTGCCTGAGGAATATGGTTAGTGAGATAGGGAAAGAGCCTCTTGTCTCTCATTTTGTTTAAGGACTGACAGGAACAGCTTAGAGAAGCTACTCCATGAAACCTGGGAAGGTCTGGGGGCTGTGTCCTATCAGAAACATTGCAAGTACAGGAAACCTGTGGTGTCCACTACTAAGAGCCTCATTGACAGATCAGATGCTCTAGTCATAAACTATTGAACTATTACTAAAATGTTTGATGACAGACTTAAGGAGTCTGTGTAGTATGTACTTATTCATGTGTGAACTGATAATTACCTCACATGGTGATGGGTACTAAACTGCATACAAGCGCTGAAAATGTTTGGCAGCTCTACTGAATTATGATTTTAGCAGCAAATGTTGGTTGGGTTGAGTAATGAAAGTACTAAGAGAAGTGTATAACCAGTTTCATCTTCAGACCACTGACATGTCTGAGAAGGGAATGGGCCATTTACAGCTACGGAGTAGATTTAGATGGAGTGTGGCCCACTGTAAGTCTTGGTTAGCTCCTAATGTCTGACTATTAATCAACTACAATCCCTTAGCAGATTCTCTTGTGCTTACTGTATTTTGGCCAAGAAGTCATAGCAAGGACAGATGTAAAGAGTAAAAAATGTTTAATTAATAAACATTTGGAGTTGCTTTTATTATTTCTAAATATCTACATAATTTAGTAGTTTTGTGAAACCCACTGGAATTTTTAACCCAAACAGAGGAGAGAGTGGAGATGATATTTGGTATTATTAGTTCATGACATTAAAAAATATAGCACTTCTTTTACAGTGAAAGGGCAGAGATCCCAGTTGCCCATTTATCCTGCTTTGGGATAGATGAAAATGATTATGACAGATAATGCTAATTACCATTCACTTTCCATCTTTCTTTTTTCTTTGTAATCAAAATCTCAATAAAACACAGCTACTTGATTGAAAACTTCAGTCCCCTCCTTTCCTTGATATGATATGTAGCTATACAGCTAAGTTTCAACCAACAAAATGTGAGCATAGGTAAAGAATAAAATTTCTGAGTCGTCCTTTACAGAGGATAGGCATAGAATTTCCTTGCTCTCTCTCACCTGTTTAGAAAGCATTTATGATTAGAGAAATTAAAGTAACTTTAGACCATGAGGCAGAATCCATATGTAAGGACAATAGACTAAAAATGCAGAAAGAGCCTGTTCTACAATATCACCCTTGGATTCTTGGGCTGAAATGTGAGAAAGAAGCTCATTTCCACTTATGTAAACTGCAACATGTTATTTTGATCTTCGATTCAATAACTGAACTGTTAATCTGATTATTATAGAAGCAAGTGAATGCTTTCTTAAAAACTAATTTGGTGAGAGCTATGGCTACCCAGCATTAAAATATCATGATGCTCAGGTTCAGTATCATGAGACAGTATCTGTGGTTTCAGAAAAGCAAACAAGCCAATTAAAAGTAGTTTCATATTTAAAAGTGAAGCCATTAGCATCCTTGTTTTTGAAATATAGGTGATAGTCCAGGGTGTGGCAGCCAAACTGATGTATCAGGTTTCCATTCTTTCTATTTTTGTTCACTTCCTGGGGATATGTCAGCAGGACAAGATGACCAAGACATTATTAATCAGAGGAGCTTCAAATAGTTAAAAGGTACTTAACTCTTTCTTTCTGGAAAAAAGGAGGAGTGGAAAGTCACACATGACTTGAAAGGTATCTAACTATGTGGAAAGGGGGTGGAATCCACAACACGGATATAAGAAGACCCTACACTGATTTCTATATGCAGCATCTTAATATAGACACTTCAAACATTGAAACTATAGAAACCGGTCAATGAAGGCAGGCTACTCATTTACCCTCCTATCATTCATTCAATTACCACAATTCTATATCCAATAAAAATTCTAGACTAATAAATAAGAATTCACATCTTATTATTTCTCTGTACTGGAGTTAAATATATATATATATACATATATATATATATAATGCCACTCTACCCTAAGAAGCCTCTTTTCTAGAGTTTTCCTCTAGCTCAGTGGTTCTCAACCTTTCTAATGCCTCAACCCTTTAATACAGTTCCTCATGTTGTGGTGACTCGCAACCATAAAATTATTTTCATTGCTACTTCATAACTATAATTTTGCTACTATTATGAATTATAATGTAAATATCTGTGTTTCTTGATGGTCTTAGGCGACCCCTCTAGCAGTTCTCAATCTGTGGGTTGTGACAGGAGTTCAGATAAGCTAATAAGTGACAAATTAGTATCTTTGTGCAAAAGATTATTATATTTTGAAAGGAACTTAAAATTCACCCAGTTCCTCACTTTACTTGTGCTAAATTTTGCAGAAGGGGAAGTGTACTTAATTTATAAAAAATTTACTTCACTTGATCACATAATAAAATAAGATTTGGTAAGATATAGCAACTTAATCATCCTCATTCATATTCTTTGATTTGAAATTCTAAGTTGACTAAAGCCTTCTATCTTATATAATTTGAATATTTTAATTTTTGTTCTGTGTTTTATAAAACATATTTTTATTGATTTGATAGAGAGAGAGAGAGAGAGAGAGAGAGAGAGAGAGAGAAAGAAAGGAAGAGGGGAGACAGAGGAACATTGATGAGAAACACTGATGAGAGGGAAACATTAGCTGCCTCTGCACAGCCCCTATTGGGGATTTTCTCATCACCTCTCAGTGCATGAGGTGATGCTTAACCATCTGAGTCATCTGGGCAGGGCTTGTTCTGTATTTTTAACCACATCTCTAATATTTTTAAAGAGGTCACTGGAAATGGGAAATTTCTCCATTTAGTTATTTCTAATATCGGGTTCATAGAATACTGCATTTGGCTTTTATATCTGAAAATTGAATGTACTTTCATAGATGTGGAGATGATATCACAGATTAAATTATCTTCCTAAGGTCATAGATAGATGGAACAAAATAGAATTTGGCCATTGGCATTCTGAATTCAAAGCTTTATCTTTTGTTGCTACTCTTCTTTTCTGTAAGTCAAGGACCTAATATATTTCCAAGGTGGGTTATGATTCATTGTTAATTTTAAGTCATACTTTATATATGTATATAGTGGTTATATTTGAGTTGTGTAGAGACCAGGGAAATTTTCACCTGTGGTCAAATATTAATATTTTTCTCAAAACTAACATAAGTCTTTATTATAAATAAGTGAACCTGAAGAGTATAAAAGGGCCAAACCTTCCAGATTGGTGTTCTCATTCTAAATTTCTAAACCCAAGAGAAATATCCCCCGGATTTGTTCTATTTTCTATGGTATTTATTTTTGAAAGACGTTGTCTGATGGGCTACAGAGTGATGTCTGACCCACATTTCTAGGTAGCATTTATTCCTGGATGCAGCTGCCAGAAAACTACATGCCACTCGGAATGAGGGACCTCACAAGCTATGATTTAGAGACAAAGGTTTAGTAATCAGATAGACAAGGTTCCTGTGCTGCTTTACCATTGCTTGATGTGTGCACCTGGGTAGGTAAATTAACTTCTCTGATTCCACAGATTTGAGAATGGTAATATTCTTTTTAAAAACTTTTATAGATGTTTTTATTGATTTTTAGGGAGAAAGGGGAGGCAAGAGATAGAAAGAGTAATATTGTTGAGAGAGGAACATCATTGATTGACTGCCTCCTGCATGTCTGCTACTGAGGATCAAGCCTGCAACCAGGGCATGTGCCTGCTGGGAATTGAACCAGTGACCTCTTTGTTCCTAGGTGGATGCTCAACCACTGAGCCACACTGGTTCTTACTATAGGAGAGAATGGTAATATTCTTAATATGTTCCTCTTAAAGGACAGATTAAGTGGCCTTCATATGCTTATTTCCTTCTCTAGGACTCCAAGCTAAACATCATTAAGAGACAATGAAGAATCGCTTTATCCATTTTCACCAAATGATTCTGTGGCTTAGCCTAACTGCACAGCTATTCTGATTCTTGGTAAGGCAGCATCCTGAAGATCAAAGTCCTTTTCTTGGCTGCACCCTCACCCATACCAGTTACTTAACATCTGAGACTCTGTTTTCTCAGTTACGAGCTGGAAAATATCTTCTCTCTAGGATTATCCTAAGAATTAACTATGGCTAAATATTATAACAGTTGGAAAACTATGTCTCAAATTATATAGTGCAGGCTATTTTCATACTTCGATTATTACTATTGTTTCCAGTTCCTTTGACTTAGAAAACGTATGAAAAGATACTGAACAAATATTTACTAAACATTTATGTTTTCTATTTTTAGACACTCAAGTTGCAAAAATCAGTAAAATAATCTAAGGGTAAAAACAAAAATAGGACTTAGAAAAGCACTTGCATTTTCTCTGCAATAAATATGCAATAGAAGAATGCATACTGTGTTGTGCAGGCTGAAAATTCTTTAAAAAGAGAAAGACAACAGGTAAAAACCTACCTTCTTTGCAATTCTATAATCAGCCTTTTCAAATATGAGAAATTGTGACATTCTATTTAAGCTATAAACAGTCTGTAAAAAATTATCCTGTCTAAATTATCACCCTATTTTCCATAATTCATCACAAAATCACATCTATTTATGAGGGAACTGTTTGCACCAAAGGCCTTCTCTTCTTTCTTGATCTCTCACAATCAGAGTATCCCAGCAGTAACCACAGCCAAGAACTTGGGAGGTCTAAACTTGATTAGTTTTTGCAATTTGTATTTCATCATTGACATATCAGTCTTTAAATAGATCAAGGACAGGTCATGTTAGAAATAAAATTTACACATTAAACAACTGAAGAAAATCATTAATTTCTTCAAGAAATTAATCCACTCTTAATGAAGAATGAAAGGCTTTCTGAATCATATTGTAGTTTAATCTTTTACATCCCTTACATTGACCCTTCAATTATTGGCCCATACAGAGTATTATCCTATCTAATGAAAGAATAATATGCAAATTGACCTTCACTCCAACACACAAGATGGCCACTCCCATGTCGTCAAAGATGGCTGTCCCCATATGTACACAAGATGGTCTGCAGAGGAGGACAGTTGTAGGTGATCAGGCCAGCAGGGGAGGGCAATTGGGAGGGACCAGGCCTGCAAGGGAGGGCAGTAGAGGGCAATCAGGTCTGCAGGGGAGGATAGTTAGGGGGAAACAGGCCTGCAGGGGAAGGTAGTTGGGGGTGACCAGGTTAGCAAGGGAGGGCAGTTAGGCATCAATCAGGCTAGCAGGGTAGTGTTTAGGGGGTGATCAGCTGGAAGGCAAAAGTAGTTAGGGGCAATCAGGTGAGTGTTTTGGAGCCAGCAATCCTGAATTGTGAGAGGGATGTCCAACTGCCCATTTAGACCTGATCCCACTGGGCAGTCATACATCTTTAGAGGGGTCCCAGATTGGAGAGGGTGGAGGCTGGGCTGAGGGACAGCCCCCCTTTGTGCACAAATTTTGTGCACCAGGCCTCTAGTTGTCTATATACTTAATAATTGATCAAAATCACCAATTCAAATTTTAACTAGGCATTTTATTTTGAAAATTTTATTTCACTAAATTACTAAAATATAGATATTAGACAAATTATGAGTAAATAAAATTAGCATTGAATTCATACTCCATGAGTCATACCCAGAATAACTTTGAAAGGAATGTACTCTTAATACACACTAAGATTGCCTTTTGCAAGATTTGGTAAAAAAAAAAAAAATTAAACCAAAATTTGAAGTAAGTAATATAACATACACAATATTTTGCAGACATATATTTGCCAGATGAACCCTTTTATAGGAGAGTATTAAGCCCTTTTTATTCCTTGCAGTTCTGAGAGCCCAGGAATTGCACCAACTTGAAAACTGGACATCTGTGTGTTTGCTGCATGCCCGTGTGCATGTGTGTTTGTGTATGTGTGTGGTCAAATATAATTCTTGCCTATTGGTTCCACTTCTATCACTTCTCATTTTGCTCAGATTTGGTAACAATAGCAAAGTGACAAGAATATAATGATATAGAAGGCCCTGTAGGTGAGATGGTACCCTATTTATTTCCTGTGATATGGTCAGGAAGAGAAATGATATTTTATAGGGATGGCAGGTTTTATTGTCCATATTTAGTACATCATTCAAATTCACTGTTCCTTATTAACAAAATAAAACTAAATTGATCCAGTTATTAATATAAATTGGTTAAATGTTTCCACCTACAACTCATTTACTCTTTTAATTTATAACTTTAATAATGAATTATTTGATGAAATATTTGAATTTCAAATATTATATTTAATAACTAGAGGCCCAGTGCATGAAATTCATGCACAGGTAGTGTCCCTAGGCCTAGCCAGCAATCAGGGCTGATTCAGTCCTTCTGGCTGCTGGGCAGCGCCTTCCTTTGTTCTGCACCATCCCCTGGTGGTCAGCGCACATCATAGTGAGCAGAAGAACTCTCAATCAATATAACTCCCAAAGGGACAATTTGCATATTAGCCTTTGATTATATAGGATATAATATTGAGTATGCTTTAAACATGAACTAATAGCAAAGATGTCTTAATCACTTTACATATATTAAACCAATAGGCAAGGTGTGATCTCTCCATTACAATTACAGGAAAAAATATTATTCCTATTTCTAAAATGATGACACTGGGATAAATATTTGTTGGTGTTTTAATAGGGATTGTGTTGAGTCTATAGATTACTTTGAGTAGTATGGGCATTTTAATGATGTTAATTCTTCAATTCATGAATACAGTTTATGTTTTCATTTTTTTTGTATCTTCCTCTGTTTCTTTTTTCAATGTCCTGTAGGATACATGTATTGTTCAGCATTGCTATCCTGTGTATGACAAGCCTGGTTCAAGTGGCACCCAAATTTGAGCCTAAAACTTCCAGTGCTCTTGTCCACAGTGCTCATTCTCCTCTTCAAGGACACAAAACCTGCCTTTTGTATCTTTACTAGAGGCCCGGTGCATAAAAATTCATTCAATCAGTCCAGCTTGCCCCCTCTCACAGGCCAGGACTCTTCTGGGGCAGGATGGCAACCAGGCAATCAGAGGAAGGCCCTGCCCCATCACACCTCTGCTGCTACCACTGCTGTCAGTGAAAGCTTCGGCTAGCCCTAGTTACCTGTGCCTCAGCTGGCCCTGGCCAGTGTGGGGCTGAGGGAACTGGAGACCTGAGTGTGACTGAAGGGACTGGGGAACTGAGTGGGGCTGAAAGGACTGGGAGACTAAGTGGGGCTGAGGGGACTGGGCACTACCATCTTGTGGCTGTGGGTGCCACCATTTTTGAGGGTGTGGCAGTCAATTAGCATATTCCCTTCTTATTATCCTGTGGGTACTGCCATCTACAATGGTGTGAGAGTCAATTAGCACATTACCTCTTTATTAGATAAGATGATCTGTTTTTCACATTTGTTAACTTCTCTGGAATATGTTTTAAGTCAAAATCGGTTTGGCTCAGTGGATAGAGTGTCAACCTGTGGACTGAAAGGTCCCAGGTTCGATTCCAGTCAGGGGCACGTACCTTGGTTTTGGGCATATCCCCAGTGGGAGGTGGGCAGGAGGCAGCTTATCGATGTCTCTCTCTCATCAATGTTTCTGACTCTCTGTCCCTCTCCCTTCCTCTCTGTAAAAAATCAACAAAATATATTTTAAAAAAAGAATATGTTTTAAGTCTGTACTATTCTTCCACATTGTCATAGCTCAACTTAAGCACTTCTTCTGCATACAAATTTAATATTCTGAATTTGAAACAGTTTAAAATCCTGATGGCATTATATTTTCCTTTGTTTTATTTAACATTTTAATTTTATTTTAAGTTATATCCAAGTACCATCCTCCTGAAATTCTGAAATCCACTATTCCCAGTATTTCCATTGATCTATATGCCTATTCTTGGGCCAGTACCATGCTGTTTTGATTATAATGGCTTTGTAGTATAATTTGACATCTGGTATTGAGATCCCTTTTACTTTGTTCTTTTTTCTCAACATTGCTGCAGCTATTTAGGGTCTTTTTTTTAGTCCAATATAAATTTTTGGAGTATTTGTTCCAGATCTGTGAAATATTTGTTGGTATTTTAATAGGGATTATATTGAGTCTATAGATTACTTTGGGTAGAATGGGCATTTTAATGATGTTAATTCTTCGATTCATGAACACAGTATACGCTTTCATTTTTTTTTGTATCTTCCTCTGTTTCTTTTTTCAGTGTCCTGTAGTTTTCTGAGTACAGGTCTTTTACCTCCTGGTTAACTTTATTCCAATGTATGTTATTATTTTTTGTGTGTGTGTGGCAACGATAAGTGGCATTGTGTTTATTTTTTTAGTTTTCTCTTTCTGAAGAGATTATTATTGTTGTATAAAAATGCCATCAATTTCTGTATCTTAATTTTGTATTCTGCTATTTTGCTGAATTAATTTATTAAATCTAGAGGTATTTTCTTGAAGTCTTTAGGGTTTTCTATGTCCAATATTATGTTCTTTTTGAATAATGAAAGTTTCACTTCCTTCTTTCCAATTTTGATGTCTTTTATGTTTTCTTGTCTGATCACTCTGGCTAAGACTTTCAGTACTATGATGAATAAGTGGTAAAAGCAGACATCCCATCTTGTTAAGGGAAACATTTATTTTTTGCCCATTATTATGATGTTAGCTGTAGGTTTGTCATATGTAGGTTTGCTTTTTTATGTCAAGGTGTGATCTCTCCATTCACACTTTACTGAGAGTTTTTATCATAAACTAGAGGCCTGGTGCACAAAATTCATGCACAAGTAGGGTCCCTAGGCCTGGCCAGTGATCAGAGCTGATCTGTGGGGTAACCAGAAAGGCAATCAGCGGGTTCCCCACTGGCACTGGCCTTAGCAGGCCTGGTGCTGCCCACTCACCAGCCCCGCCGCCACTGCTGGTAGCGTCCTTATTCAGGCAATCAAGGGCAGTGCAAGTGGTCAGTGCACATCATAGCAACCAGTAGTTCGACCAGTCATTCCCCCAGTCACTCAATTTGCATATTACACTTTTATTATATAGAATGGGTGCTGGATTTTGTTAGATTTTTTTCTGCATCGATTGATATGATTATATGATTTTTTATCTTTCATTTTGTTTATGTAACATAGTACATTTATTGATTTGCAAATATTGTACCAATTTTGAATACCTGGAATAAAAACTACTTAGTCATGGTGAAAAATATTTTAATATATTGCTGAATCCAATTTGCTAATATTTTTTGAAGATTTTGGTATCTATATTCATCAGAAATATTGGCCTATAATTTTCTTTTCTTTTTTTTTTTATAGTGTCTTTATCTAGTTTTGGAATTAGGATAGTGCTGGTCTCATAAAGAGAGCTTGGAAGTCTTCCTTCCGCTTGAAATTTTTTAAATATTTTAAAGAGGATGATAGGTGTTCTTTGCATGTTTGGTAAAACTCCTCTATGAGCCTGTCCAAGTCTTTTCTGAAAGGTTTTTTGTTTGTTTGTTTGTTTTGCTTTTGTGCTTCACTTTTATTAGTTGTAATTTGTCTATTCAGATATTCTAATTTTTCCTGCTTGAATTTTTAAAGATTGCATGTTTCTAGCAAATCATCCATTTCACCCTGGTTGTCCAATTTATTAGCATACATGTCAGCTGTTAATTATCTTCTTTCATTCTTGATTTTATTCATTTTTTTTCTTGATGACTCTTGTTCAAGTTTCGTCAATCTTCCCAAAGAATGAGTTCTTGGTTTCATTAATCTTTTTTTATTGTTTTTGGTCTCTGTCTTTATTTCCACTCTGAGCTTTATTATTTCCTTTTTTTCATGTCCTCTGGACTTTGTTTGTTGTTCTGTTTCTAGTTCTTTTAGGTGTAGAGTTATATTGTTTATTTGATATTATTCTTCCTTCTTGAGGTAGACCTATAATGCTATAAACTGCTCTATCAAGACTGTTTTGGCTATGTCTCATAGATTTTGGGTTGCTATGTATTCATTTTCACTTTATAGCAGGTAACTTTTAATTTTTTTTATCTTATTTTTAACCATTCATTTTTCAACGCATGTTATCTAGCCTCTGTGTTTTAATGTTTTCCAGTTTTTTATTGTAATTGATTTTTAGTTTCATATCATTGTGGTTAGAGAAGATGCTTGATATGATTTCAATCTTCTAGAATTATTGATTATTTTGTGTCCTAACATGTGGTCTATATTTGTTAATGTTCCATGTGCACTTGAGAAGAATGTATATTCTGCTGCTTTGGTATGAAATATTATATAAAAATCAATTAAATCCATCTGATCCAATATGTCATTTAAAGTTCCTTTTGTCAGTGGGATGTTAAAATCCCTTGCTATGACTGTATTTTTTTTACCTCTCCTGTAATGTCCCCCCAAATTTTCATTACATATTTAACTGCTCCTACGTTATTGCACATATGTTTACCAGGGTTATAGCCTCTTGTTGAATTAATCCCTTTAATATTATGTAATGATTTTCTTTATGTATTGTTATTGCCTTTGTTTTGAAGTCTACTTTGTCTGTTATAAATATTGCTACCGCAGCTTTTTTTTCATTGTTATTTGCATGAAATATCTTTTTCTCCTGATTCCTTCACTTTCAGTTTGTGTGTATCTTTTTTCTGAGATAGGTCTCTTGTAGACAGTATATATGAGTTATGTTTTCTTAGTCAATCAGCTACCCTATCTGTTGATCAGAGCATTTAACTTGTTTACATTTAAAGTTATTATTGATAGGTACTTATTTTTATTTTATTGTTTATACTTATGTTCATCTCTAAATATAATTCTTTTCTTATTCATTTAAAAAATATAGTATCATCATGTTTTATTAAGATACCAGATGCCTGGTGCATGAAATTTGTTCACAGGGATGCCCCTCAGCCCAGCATGCACTCTCTCCAACCTGGAACCCCTTGAGGGATGTCCAACTGCTGGTTTAGGCTTGATAATGATCAGGCCTAAACAGGCAGACATCCCTCTCAGAATCCAGAATTGCTGGCTCCCAACTGCTCACCTGCCTGCCTTCCTGATTGCCCATACCTGCTTCTGCATGCCAGCCTGATCACTTCCTAACCACTCTCCTGCCAGCTTGATTGATGCCTAACTGCTCCCCTACCAGCCTGTTTGCCCCCTAACTGCCCTCTCCTGCAGGCCTGGCCCCCTCAAGAGCTCTCCACTGAAAGCCTGGGTCCCCCTCAATAGCCTATCCCTGCAGGCCCAGTCACCCCCAACTTCCCTTCTCTGCCAGCCTGATCACCCCTAACTGCCCGCCCCTGCAGGCTTGATTGTCCCCAACAGCCCGCCCTTGCAGGCCTGGTTCCTCCCAACTGCCCTCCCCTGATGGCCATCTTGTGGCAGCCATCTTGTGTCCACATGGGGGAAGGATCTTTGACCACATGGGGGCAGCCATCTTGTGTGTAGGATTGATGATCAATCTGCATATTACTCTTTCATTAGATAGGATAAAGGCTTGGTGCATGGGTGGAGAGGCCAGCTGATTTTCCCTAAAGTGTGTCCCAGATCAGGGTAGGGGTTCTCTTGGGTGGGGGATGGCCTAGGTGAGGAGCCTGTGGTGGTTTTTAGGCTGGCCATGCCCCCCAGCTCCCCAAGCAGAATCCCTGGTATCTGAGATTTATTTATCTTCTACAATTGAAACTTTGTAGCCTAGAGCAGAGCCACACCTCCTGCATGCTCTGTGGCTGCCACCATTTTTGTTGGGATTCATTTGTCTTCTATAATTGAAACTTTGTAGACTTGAGTGGAGGCATGAGCCTGCCAGGGTGTGTGAAAAGCTTGGCTTCTTCCATCACTGGAGAAATCCAAGCCTCCCTCTTGCTCTCTCTGTGGCCGAAGCCATCTTGGTTGGGGCTAATTTGCATACTCCCTCCTGATTGGATGGTGGGCATGGCTTGTGGGTGGAGAGGAGTGATAGTTAATTTGCATGCTACTCTTTCATTAGATAGGATATACTCTGCATTGTACATTTGTGAATAACACAGTTAAGGCTCATTTTTTTCTGCCTTTATCTGAACTATGCTGCTTTCAGTTCAAAGGAAGACGTGTTAAAGTATGTAATAATAATTCCTATTGAATCTTAGAAAGGTAAACTTTCCAAAAGCCAGTTTCAGCATGTCATAATTGCAAGAGTTTCATCAAAAGGTTGGTGTAGCTTGGGGGCTCAACAAGGGCTGAGCCACATATGTAGTTTTCCTGTTGAATGGCTAAAAAGCATCCTCCCCAAACCTGAATAGCATTGTTTACTCCAGACAGCTCAGGGCATCTTAATCTGCATGTTATTGTCTCCTTTTTGCCAAATACTTGAATAGCTGTAGGTTATTCTCCAACCTGACAATGCTTTTATAAACCCTAACCTTTGAAACCCTACCCTTTGAAGTGTATTATCTCCACCTTGCCTTAGGACAAATTGTGTTAATAAATAGCATGGGATCTTGAGTCAAGAGGTAGTCTTTAGTTGCAGCTTCTCTGATCTCCAAAGCCTTTCAAAACTATCTTTTGTCTTTGGACTCCTTCTTAATCATTTACACACAACTCCTTTCTCCAGATTCCTGAACACTTTGTAATGCTGGGACAAGAACCCCAGCATTAATGGACACCAACCCAGGGGCACTAATATAACCTGAGAGGAATCAGACCCTGATTTTTTGTTATCCTGTTTTAAAAGCATAAATACTTAAATTAAAAAATGTATCTATTTGGTATTCATATGAATAGCATATAAAATTATTTAGTTAATGCTTCAATATCAGTTTTGAAACACAGATTAAAATAATTTGACATTTTTTTCTTTCATGATTACTCAGAGACTTAGATGGATATCAATACGCCTCATTTATCTGCCTTATTTGACCACTTTTTTATATAACATCTGCATTTCCAAAAAGGTCACTCTGCAGAGCACTTTTTAGAAATGAAACAAAAAAGACTCTTAAAATAAAACAAAGTTATAACTTGTTATGTTTTATAGCTTTTTAACTATTATTTAAATTCTACTCTTACCTTCTGCATTGATTATAGGGATGTTATCACTAAATAAAAACCAACCACTTTTCCTTAACAAACAATTAATAGTTTGGACATGCTTTCCAGAATTTAGGCATACTTAGCAACCAAAAACCTTTCATTTTCTCATACATGGAGTGTCAGGAAAGAGTTCAATGATCATTTTCTTTAAGGCTCCAACTAAACTAATACTGAATCAACTTAATTCTGTTATTTTACTATATAACTCTTTTATTTTGTGATAAAAAAAAATGAAAGAATGAGTATATAATAAAAGTATAATATGCAAATTAACAGAATGACCCAACAGCAAAACGATGACCATGCTATGACATGCACTGCTGCCAGGCCAGCAAAGGCAGGTGCAATGCTATTGGTCGGGGTCCCTGTCATCAGCCCATGATTGCCTCACTGAGGGAGGCCCAGGCCATTAGCCAACAAGGTGATTGATGGGGATGAGGACATTCCACAATCACCCCAAAGAAGGAGGCCCAGGTCACCCTCTGCATGGTGATTGATCATGGAGCCTCGGATGGGTCTCCCTCTATGTGGTGATCAATAGCCCTACAGAGGGAGGCCCAGGCCACTGGCCAATGATGCTATGGTGGGTGTGTGGGGCTGGGCAGCCATTGTCTGACAGAGGGAGGCTCAGGACAGCCAGGCAATTACACCCCATGCTTGTCACGTCAGAGGGAGGTGACCAGTAGCAGGGGAGGGAGGCCAGCACTGCACAGATGGTAAGCAGTGGCTGCAGTGGGGGTGAATCAGCTGCCAGCAGCTGCGGGAAGGAAAGCCCCAATAGGCCCTGATCACCAGCTAGGCTTAGGTATCTACCCAAGGGCATCCAGATACCGAGAGTGAATAGGCTGGGCTGTGGGACACCCCTCTCCCCCCATGCACAAATTTAATGTACCAGGCCTCTAGTATTATTTTATAAGAGAATGAACCCAATTGGCTAGAAGAAAACACTTCTGGCATTTAGTGACTGGCTAAAAATTTTCTTGTTCATCAAGTCTGAGCTATCTTCTTTAATTAAAAAAAAATTGTTTTTATGGGAGGAAATTGTGCAGAGGAGAACAAATATTTTTTCCTCTATTCCTTTTGGTTCTTGGCTGAGACTTCTCTGTAAAAAAAAAAATAGACAAAGAAGAAAAAGTTAGTCATGTACATATGGGAGACCTACAAAGATATGAGACAGCAAGCCAGTCAAGCAATTGTGGCTTATGTAAGATTCGGAACTAAGTAAAGGGATAAGGGTCAGGGATTCAAATGGGAGAAAGGCAATTCACAGGAAGGTCAGAACAAATGTTAGGTAAATAAATGTTTGCTTTGCCAGGCAGGTAAGTCACTCAGATGAAAAAGTTACTACTGGTAATAACTATTTTCTTGGTATAGGCCCCTTCTAATTTTTTTGGACAGGTAAGGGGAGTTAAAAAGTTTTCTTTGAGTCCCCTGGGTCTTGATTGACTTCGGCTCAAATAATCTACATGATAACCTGGCCAGTGTTGCTCAGTAGTTGAGCATCGACCTACGAACCTGGAGGTCACAGTTTGATTCCTGGTCAGGGCACATACCTAGGTTGCATGTTTGATCCTCTGTGTGAGACATGCAGGAGGCAGCCAATCAATGATTTTCATCATTAATGTTTCGGTTTCTCTCTCCTTCTCTCTTTTACTCTGAAATCAATAAAAATATATTTAAAAAATAATCCATATGCCATAGTAGCATATTTTGTGGTGGCACATTCTGTTACCCTTGACTTAAATACATTGTCATTTGCAAATACCTACCTTTATAACTGTCATTATATTTTTAACTTATCTTAACCTCATTTCTTTCTAAACAAGACAGATAGGGAGAATAAAATATTCTAAAATATTTAGAGTATATTAAGAAAGAAAAGGAAGAAGAGAAATACAAAAGAAAGACAGATACCACATTAAGTAGAAATAAAATGTTTTAATCACAGATACATACAGAACTCTTTTTCAGGTTTATCAATATTTAAGGAGAATAAAGACAACATTAATTAAACTACTCTTTAAATCTCACTAATTTCAACTCTGACCACCATTATAGAGAATAAAAGAGAGACAAAGATATTGACTCATTTGCATTAATATAGGACGTTTTACTTTATAAAGCCCATTTAACAATAATAGCGATTCTGTAAAGTAATTTATCTTACGAAGTGTTTAATAGATATTAAAACTAAATGTCAGAATGCAAGGGACATGCAAAACTGGGCAATTAGAAAGGTCTTGAGTCAATATTATCTCTGACGGTTATTCTTGTGATCATTTCCATACACTGCATTGTCAACATATTTGACAAGAGAATAAATAATGTTAAAGATCCAATTTATTTTAGGAATATAAAGTCCAAGTTAATGTGTCATAAGAAGGTTGTAACACTACTGAGCCAGAAATGTAGAAAGGTGGAATTTATACTTCATAAAAGAGTACAAACAGAGTCATATTTTGGGTTTATGTTGATCTACAGTCTAGCCAGACAGGAAGGATCTGGGACCCTAGAGAATAGAAAGTCTCAATTAACATCATATGTGTATATATAACATTTTTACTAATTAAAAAACAACAACATGTGTCTGGGGCTCAAAAAGATACAATTGAGTCTTATTACCATTATAAATTTGTTATATATTCATGTAGAGTATATTTAATAATTTGAGCCTAAATTTGTTTCATGGTGATGATAATACTTAATTGTTTGTATAATTGTGACTAATCTTATGGTGAGATTTACATTATGTTAGATATTATACTTGGCTGTCAATTATGTTTGACTTTATCAATAACTTTAACAGCCTAGAATTCTATAGTTTTATAATCATTCACCTTTCAGTATTTCCACAAATATTGATGACTATAAACTTTGGAATTTTATCTACTACCGACTAGGAATATTACCTTAATCAAGTGTTCTTCAATTACTGGTTCATAGCCTCTAAAGAGGACATAACATGTACCTTTAAATTTGATTAAAAATTAAAATTCCAAATAGGGTGAAGAAAACTGCAAAGGATCATTAATCCCACCCTACCAACAAGAAAAGCCAGCTGTTGTACACAATCACAATTTTGAACCCATCAGAGATTTAAGGTTGTAAAACACCCAGGTAAACTAAATCCCAAAGGATAACAAGCTTCTCCAAGGATAAATAGGACAGCTTGTTTTATATTTTACAATTGATTTTATTTTTATGGTAGTGACAGCCATGAAAACTGATAACAGAACAATTGATTTTTGGGAATAAATTCTTAAAGGTCAAATGAGGCTAGTAACATAGCTCAGGAAACTTGTGCATCCCAGTTGGATCTTTTCCATGGTCCTTCATTAAGTGTTCATAAAGCAATTCAGTCATCATGTTCCAACCTCCCATGACCTTCCCCCGATCCGGCCAGCCCTGATTGGCCCTGATCAGACCAGCTGGCCAACCTCCCACAGCCCCGATTGGAACTGGGTGAGATGGCTCCAATTCGTTCTGATCGCTGGCCAAGCGGAGGGACCCCACCTGTATACAAATTCATACACTGGGCCTCTAGTAGGCAATAATGCTGCAATGAACATGGAAGTGCAGATATCTTTTTGAGATCCTGGTTTTATTTCTTTCAAATATATACCCAGAGTGAAACTGCTGGATAATATGGTAGTTATATTTTTTATTTTTTGGAAGCTTCACAACATTTTCCAGTGTGGCTGTACCAAATCACATTCCCCCCAACAATGAACAATTGTTATCTTTTACATTCTTATTAACTCTTCTATAACAGCCATTCTAACAGGTGTGAAGTGAAATCTCATTGTGCTTTTTATTTGCATTTCTCTGATGATTAGTGACATTAAGCACCCATTGGCCATTTGAATGTCTTCCTTGGAGAAAGTTTATTCAGTTCCTCTGGCAATATTTGATTTTTTTAATTATTTTTTTTGCTATTGAGTTGTATGAGTTCTTTATATATTTTGAATATTAATACCTTATTAGATATATAATTTGGATATATTTTCTTCCATTCTATATGTTAGATTTTCATTTTGTTGATGGTTTTCTTTGCTGTTCAAAAACTTAAATTTGATACAATCCCACTATTTATTTTTTCTTTTGTTGCCTTAAATTTTGGTGTCAGGTTTTAAAAAAAAAGTGTTTCCAAAACTAATATAAAAGAGCTATTTCCATGCTTTATGGTTTTAGACTTCACGTTTAAGACTTCAATACATTTTGAATTAATTCCTATGTATGATTTAAGATAGGGGCTTTATTCTTTGGATGTGGCTATCCAGTTTTCCCAATACCATTTATTGAACAGACTATCTCATACCCAGAATATATTCTTGGCTACTTTGTAATAAATTAGCTTATCATATATGTGTGAGTTTATTTCTAGATTCTCTATTATGTTCTATTGATTTATGGGTCTGTTTGAAAACAAAATACCATATTGTTTTGGTATCTATAGCTTTGTAATATAATTTGAAATCAGGAAGTGTGATTCCTCCAGCTTTGTTTTTTCTCAAGATAGTTATGGCTATTCACAGTCTTTAATTGTTCATTGGTCTATACAAATTTTAGGATTGTTTATTTCTGTGAAAAATGTAATTGAAATTTTGGTAGGGATTACATTTAATTTACTTCAGGTTGCGTGGACATTTTAATATTAATTCTTCCAATGTATGAACACAAAATATCTCTTCATTTATTTGTATCTTCATTTATTTGTTTCAATAATGTTTTATAGTTTCTATAATACAGATATTTCATCACCTTGATTAAATTTATTGATAAGTATTTTTCCCTTGTTGACCCATAATTTTGTGGAGATTAAACAACCTGCTCCTTAACAACCTATAATTCCAATTGTAAGTGGAAATTTTTTCTAAATTTTATTTCTTATAGTTTGCAACTGGTATATAGAAATGCAAATAATTTTTGTGTATTGATTTTGTATCCTGCAACTTTACCACATTAATTTATTAGTTCTAACATTTTGATGGCGTTTTTAGAGTTTTCTATATATATAATGGCATCTGAAATAGAAAGTTACTTCTTCCTTTCATGATTGTTCTTTCTAAGGACTTACAGTACTGTGTAGAATAATAATGTTGGGTGTGCCTCCCCGTCTCATCACAGAGGAAAAGCTTTCAGCTTTCTATTGTTGAGTATTACTTTGTTAGAGCCTTTATTGTGTTCAGGTACATTCCCTCTATATCCAGTTTGTTGAGTGTTTTCATCAAGAATAAATACTGAATTATGTCAAATGCTTTTTTTTTTGCATTTATTGAAGTAATCATATGATTTTTATCCTTCATTATGTTAATGTGGAATATCACATGGCTTGATTTGTGGACATTAAACCATCCTTGTATCCTAGGGCTGAATCACACTTGATCACAATGTATGATATATTTAATGAATTGTTGAATTTGGTTTGCTAATATTACATTGGAGATTTTCGCAGGTCTGTTCACTAGGAATATTGGCCTGTAATTTTATTTTCTTATAGTATTCTTGTTTGCTTTTAGTAGCAGGGCAATGCTTCCCTTGTATATGAGTTTGAAAATATTCCTTTCTCTATTTTTATAGGTTGTTAAGGAGCAGGTTGTTTAATCTCCACATATTTGTGAAATTATGAGTTTCCTTCTTGTAATTGATTTCTAGTTTCATATCACTGTCATTAGAAAATTTTCTTGCTCTAAATTCAATGTTTTTAAAGTTGAGACTTGTTTTGTGGCTTAACATATAATCTACCTTGGAAAATGTCCCATATGCACTAGAGAAAAATGTGCATTCTTCTGCTGCTGGAGCCAATATTCTATATGTTAGGTCCAACTAATCTAATGGGTAGTTTAAGTCCAATGTTAGTGTGTTTTTTTTATTAATTTTGTGTTTAGATAATCTACCCACTAATGAAAACAGAGTATTGAAATCCCCTACTATTATTATATTTCTATTGTTTCCTCTCTTTAGCTATGTTACTATTTCATTTATATATTTATGTGTTAGGTGCATTGCTATTAATAATTATTATATCCTCTTATTTAATTGACCTCATTATTATTATTGTAAGGTCTTCTTTGTCTCTTACTGCTGTCTTGTTTTAAAGCCTCTTTGTGTGACATAAATATAGCTAACCCCTGCTTTCTTTTGGTTTCTGTTTGTGTAGAATCTATTTTTATCCCTTTACTTTCCATCTGTCTATGTCTTTAAAGCTGAAATTAGTATTTGTAGGCAGCATATAGTGGGGTCTTGTTTATTCATCTTTTTGGTTACTCTAAGTTCTTTGATTGAAGAAAATTACCTATTTACATTTAAAGTAACTATTAATATCGGTTTATTCTTGTCTTTTAAAAATTCCTTTGGTCCTTTTGTGATGTGATAATTTTCTGTTGTGGCATGCTTCGATTCTTTTATTTTCATGTATCTACTATAGGTTTTAGCTTTCTACTTATAATGAAGCTTACATAAAACATCTTAGAACTATAGCAGCTAATTTAATGCTGTTAAAAAACTTAACTGTGAATGCATAATAGAGCTCTAAATTTTACTCCCCCCTAACATTTTGTTTCCAATGTCATAATTTATCCTTTTACCTTGTTTATCCATTCACAAATATTGTAGTTAAAATTAGAGTCATTTTTAATATTTTTACCTTTTAACTTTCATACTAAACTTATAACAAATTTATCCACCACTATTATAACATTGAGTTATTCTGAGTTTAGCTATATGCTACTCTGAATTTAACTATCTGATTGGATTGCCTGTGAGATTTATACGTTCATATGTTTTCCTGTTATTAATTAGTATCTTTTTGTTTTAGCTTAAAGAAGCCCCTTTAACATTTCTTGTAAGGCTGGTCATGTAATGATGAACTCTGACTTTTGATTGTATGGGAAACTTTATCTCTCCTTATATTCTGAAGAATGGCCTTGCTGGGCAGAATATTCTAGGTTGGCAGATTTTCTTTCAGCATTTTTAATATATTGTGTTACTTTTGTCTTGCCTGAAAAGTTTCTGCTAAATAATCTGCTGATAGTCTTATGAGGGTGTCCTTGTAAGTAAAGAACTTATTTTTTTCTTGTTGCTTTTAAGAGTCTCTTAAGTTTTGACAATTTAATTATAATGTGCCTCCATGTGAGTCTCTTTCAATTTATCTTATTTGGAATTTTTTTGGCTTCCTGAATCTGGATGTCTGTTTCTTTTGTTTTAAGCCATTATTTCTTTAAATAAGCTTTATGCCTCTTTCTCTTCTCCTTTTGGGATCCCTATAATGTAACAGTGTCCCAGAAGCCCTTAACTTATCTTTTCTTGTGTTGTTATTTCCCTTCTCCTCCTTCTTTTTCCTCTTCTCTCCTCTTATCCCTCCTCCTCTTCCTTCTTCTTTTTGCTGCTCTGATTGGATTACAGCTACAATCCTATTTCTAGTTCACTGATACTTTCTTCCACTTATTCGTGTTTGCTATTGAATACTTCTATTGAATTTTAATTCAATCATTGTACTAATCAGTTCTGTGATTTCTGTTATTTTCTTATATTTTCCATCCATTTGTCGAAATTCTTATTTTGTTCATGCATTATTCACCTGACCTTGGTGAACATCTTTGTGACAATTATTTTGAGCTCTTTATAAGATAAATCACTTATCTGCATTTCAGGAAAGTCTGTTTCTGGAGTTTATCTTGTTCTTTTGTTTGGAACATATTCCTGTTTTTTTTACAAGATGTAGTTATTCTTCTAGAACCTTTTGCTTAACTCTGTGATTAATATAGTTTATGATATGTTTTCTTGTTTTTCAGTGCTATATGCTATTTTCTGACTAATTTATTCTTACTTTGGATTTTCCTAAGTATGGCCTGCGTGCTTTCTACCAAAAATGATTTTAGGTTACATATTCCAGTGATTTTAGATTATATATTCCAGTCCATTACATGGACTATCACCTTATTCCTAACTAATCTATTTGTTCTCAACTTACTTATTTTAATTGACTTGCCTCAAGAAAATATGGTAAACTCTGGGTCTTTTTATTAATTAGTACTATAGATTGCTTAGGTTCTCATGGATACTTTCCTGACCAAACTATTTCTTCCACAAAGTTTATTCTGAAGAAGCTCAGTTCTGTGTTGGTGCAGAGATAAAAAAACATTTGAACAAAAAGTAAATTAGCAGCCTCCCTGTCTTACCTTTCTTATCAGTTTATATTGTGTGCATGTACACTACTAGTAGAAAACTTCAGTGTAGAGATGAGAGAAAGGTGTACTTTACTACAGTCCTCTATTCTGCATCACTCTTCTTCTTCACAGCATCATATGGCAGGATATGAAAGAAATTGTGTTTTTCTTCTTTTTCCAGTTTATCTAGTTTTTGAGAGTAACCTTGAGGTTCCATACTTTCTCTAGGCTCTATTATTCTTTCTGACACTATCTGTAGGACTCTAATTTAATAATGTGTGGATGGGGGCTTGGAGAAAATACTGACTTAATTACAAAGATGCGTAAGTATAAAGACATAAAAACACTATCTTTTTTAACAGATAAAAATTTAGATTAAATGTCTAAAAACAGTCACTTCTCCAATTTTAATCCTGAAATTGGGCAATTAGAGTGAATGGTTCCAAGTGACTATCACATCATGATACAGACAGAAATTTATTGAAAGCTTTTATCAGTACTCTAAATTCACTTTGATTTATATATAACAATAATACAGCCAGCTGTGCATATTGTTCTCAATACCAAATACTTTTGTACAATACAACAAAAATTAACAGGTTTCTTAGGGGAAATGTGATCCCTTGAAGCCATTTGATCAATCTTATCATAGTCAACCAAGATAACATGGCTAAAAAATTGGAGGAAATATTACTAGGTACACCTTTTAAAACTTTGAAAACATGGCATTGTAGCTGATATTTCATGTATTTTACAACCATAAGAGTAAAAATGGGCTAATTTTTACTGTGGCAAGCTAATATAACTTCCACTCTGCCCCAGCCTGCCTCTCTTTAGATTCTTCTGATATAGTACTGAAATTTTAGGAGTTATGCCTCATCGACTTGCCATGTGTTTGAAATTTACCATTTTTCTCATCTCCAGTTCTTCTATTTTGCCAATGCATAATGTGGCAACTTATACCATTAGTGCCCTTGGAATGTCTCAACACTAATGCCAACAAGAGGCACACATGCTGATGTCTATTTCCCCTGATGTTTGCTCTAAGGCAACCAAATCTCGCTTCTGACAACTCTATGGCTTCTGTTGTATGCCAAACATCTTAATATAGAGAGAGCAGTGACTTAATGAGAGTGCCTGAAATCTTCAATGTCCCTTAAGTTGGAAGATAAACAACTGTTTACGTTTTTCTCCAACTGTTTTACTGGGCATGCTCCAATCCCAGGAATCAGGCACAAATCGACAGTACTGTTTCAAAAGCCAATCTCAGTAGAGACAACAGGTTGTGTTGACAATCACCTCTCCCTTCTAATTCTTGTGAATTGCTTCTGAGCAAAAGTTATAATTCTCAATGGTTTTTTCTTGGAGTTAATTCTTCAGAGGAAATATTTTCAGTCCCTCTTGCTTATCTCAACTCAACACTTTAGACATACCTAGGTGCAGTGAAAAAAAAAGATAAAGTGTATTAACTAAAATGGAGCATGTGGGAAAATATCGAACTTCAGGTAGGGGAAATCAAGCATTCGTTTTTAGGCATTTAAGTTTGAGCATTTTTAAATATCATTTATTATGAAGCAAAAGTAACTGGAATAGTAAATAGAACAGATGAATGTTTCAAATGTATTCACATCACTTGACACTTAGGAGTGTGTGGCCAAAGATATAAGGTTGAGCATCATGAGCTATCTCAGTTCAGGGAAGCCACAAGCTCTTGGGTTCTTTCAGGTATTTTGCCTTGTTAATCACACAACATTAATTTAGGAGTGCATAACTTGCTCCCATCCTCTGATGCATCCACATCTCTAAATTACAAGTTAATCAATAGAACTTTCATTGAGTATAAGTGCATGATTCCATATAGTGTCCTTAACTTAAGCCTCAGTTATATTGGCTTCAGTATAGTCTTACTAATTCTTTGAGTTACTGTTGTACTTAGGATTCAATAAGGAGTAAAATCCTCGAGTGTCTCTGAAACAGAACATAGCAATGATTAAAAGCCTGCTATGCACCTGCCTCTGTGTTATTTCATATACTTACATCACTCAGTGCTCATACTACCCCAGAAACAAAGGAAATTATCAGAGGCCAGCAAACAAATAAGATCCAGAAAAATCAGGTAATATCTGCCAGCATTGACTACCTAACAAAACATATCCAAAGATACACAACAGCTATTTTCTTTAGCTCATGGTTCAATGGGTCAGCTGAGGGACTTTTCTTTTGGGGTTATCTTGACTAATCTATATAGATGGTGGGTCCACTGGCAGCTGAGGGATTTAGGATAGCCTTGCATACATGTCTGGTGTTGGACAACTTGTCCAAGGCCACCACATGGCCTTTCCAGCAGGCTGACTTGAGTTTGTTCCCACGATAGCCACAGAATTTTAAGTCCTAAATGAGTAAACTCTTTTAAACTAGCTGCTTATGACATGTTTGCTAATGTTCTGTTGGCCAAACCTAGTCACAGGCCAGAGTCAATGCAATAGAGGACAATCAAAGCAACCAGACAGAATGAAGGAACATGTTAGTTATTTTTGCAAACTATTACCATAAGCAAAAATACTTACAAGATCTTTTTGTTGAATCTCTAAGTGGGGATGGAATTGAGAAAGTCAGAGAAGTAATTACATATTAGACCATTCAATAGCACTCTAATAGATATGGCACAGCTAAGCATGTTGTCTGTGGAAATAATTGACAATGGGAGTTCTAAAATTATACTGTCTATATGCATTGCTTAATATATATTTCATGCTAATTTTCTGTATTCTGATGTTGGCTATGGGCTTGGTTATATTAAGAACTCAAAACATATTGTTCTCATTTTATGACATCCATCTAAGATTATAAATTTAAAAATTACATTCATATTAGCAAATAGAATGCAAGTTTTATTTTCCCACCACAGATTTGGTCCATTTATTTCATCTAACTTGTATTTTTTTTTAATTACCTACCCCTTTAATGATTTGTAAATGCTTATTCATCTTTCACAAAGCCTCATCTTCCTTTCTTTGATCAACATAGGTTGATAGAATTAATGTATGAATAATATTGAGTGTCTGACAATTTTTCAAGGAATGTAAGATAAAAACTGATGTTTTACATTATAGTATAAACAATCAGGAACTTCTACATATGCAATTTTTATCACTCCTATTTTTTCCTTTTGTTGATGGAAAAATCATTATTTTTTTATATGTTCAAACACTTAACTATCTTTTCAAAACTGTTCCCTTTCTCTGTATAGACATTTCTAAAGTATTGGTAGTCTTATTGCAAATCTAGTTGAATTCCTCAGATTGGCACAAACAATCATTAATCATAGTTAAGTACTAAGATTTACTTTCAGTACACTGTGATGAACTTCTTGTTCCAACTTTTATATTTAAATCCTGCATTTTTTTGTAGGTCACTTATATTATTTACCATAATAAGGGCAAATCATCTATATAATAAAAGGGTAATATGTAAGTCGACCGAACGGTGGAAGACCGTTTACTATGATGTGCCCTGACCACCAGGAGGCAGATGCTCAACATAGGAGCTGCCCCCTGGTGCTCAGTGCGCTCCCACAGGAGGAGTGTCGTACAGCCAGAAGTCAGGCTGGTGAGCACAGCAGTAGTGGCTGGAACTCTACCATCTCTGCAGCAGTGCTAAGGATATCAGATACCCCCCATGGGTTCCTAGACTATGAAAGGGCACAGGCCAGGCTGAGGATCCCCACCCATACCCTGAGTGCACAAATGTCATGCATTGAGCCTCTAGTTCCAATATGTAATCAATCAGGTAACATGTTTAGTGTTTCTAAAGTTCTAATCTAGCCACAGCTCATTATGATGCTGTTGTCTTCACTTATATTTACTTACCATTGAAAAGGTTTTTATTTGAGAAAGATAATTTGTCTTGCTCATGGATGCAGGGTCAGTCAGATGACATAGTAAGACATGTGTATGAGGGAGAGAATGTGCATTATGTGCTGTTAGTGTCAGTGCAGATTGGTACAGCCACTATAGAAAACAGTAAGGAGGTTCTCTTCCGTCTCTCTAATGTTAAAATTCCAAAGTCATCATTGACTTTAGCTCTTCCTATCTTTCAAATCCATTCTCTACCTCAAAGCCAAAAAGGTCTAAAGACAATTCAAAATCTCTCATATCATTTTTCATCTTAAAATCCTTCATTGAATTTCCACTGCTTTCAGAAATAAAAAAAAAACTAAAATATTAACATAAGTTACAAACATCATCTAAACACATATCCCAACCTGGACTCTAATCACATCACTAGCTTTAATTTATAGCACTTAAAACCTTACTCTCTGACTTAACCAGAACAAAGCAGTCTTCAGCATCTTCAGTGATCTGTTCTGCTGCCCACACTAAGCATTTCATGTGCTGTTCTCTCTGGCTGAAAAGGCACTTATCTTTTCTATTATCAAAATGATTCTTTAAATCACATCATAAGCAGTAAATTTTCAGAGAATGTTCCTTTAAGTCTACAGTGTGAATCATTTTTCCACTAAGTCCTCTTGTTATGCTTTTTTAAAATAGAATGTATTAACATTTTATTTATATTTAAGTATATTTGACTATTTAACATTCCTCCACTCTAGTCCCTTGAAAGAAGGGGCTATGTCCCCTCCCAAACTCATTGTAGAGTTAGTGTTTAACACAGTGTCTTAAATGTGGTGGGTCTTCAACAGTGGTTTGTTTAATAAATACATGAACAATAATAGGTCAGTTCCCATGTTGGTATTTTCTGCAAGGCACTATCTAATGAAAGCTTAGGAAATAAAAGTCTCCAATGAAAACAGAATCTTCCAAAACACAAGTCTGCTGAAATACACATTCTATTTAACTTAGTAAACAGTTACAGTGTTTTACTTTGAAGAATAGGGACTCTGGTGTTTTATTGCACTCAGGTCTTCACTGGGAACAAAGAGTCCTTGCTTTGCATTTGCAAAATAAAAGGGCTCACTGAAATTTATCTTACAGAACAAAGGGGCATTCTAATAGAAAGGTGAAATTCACTTTTAATATGCAAGACAGATATAGGAAGAAAATTTTAAACTGCAAATTTCCTTGCTATTGGCCTTCAATCCTCCTCTGGTTTTCTAGCCACACACCGGAGGGTCTCATACAGAGTATGTGTATATGTGCACAGGTATATGTACGTTAAATGTTTATGTGCAGGTCTGTGATCATGTATATATAGACTACTGTGTGTTTTTGTGTATGAGTATATATATGTATGCATGAATATGGGTATGTGTAGATGTATAAAAGTGAATCTGTAGCAATGTTTTCATATAGATTAACTGTAGGTATTAACAATGTTATTGATTTTTTTTCTGCTTCAAGTAAATATTTTCAATATGATCATGTGTTGCTTAGGTAATTAAAATAAAACCATACACTAAAAGTTATTTCAAAATATTAAAAAAATTCACTGGGTAACATTTTTCATCAACAAGCCAACTGGGATGAGTAACATTTACAAATCAATGGAACAAATACTCCCTCCTGATATCCTTCAGCAGCTAGCTGCTTCCTGTGGAGAGAGGCCTCTATTACCCACTTTCATTGGGAGAAATGCTGAAATGTGGTAAAACTAGCTACTGAAATCCTTTCTGAAACCAATTTTCTTTCTTGATTTGCCATTCCAAATATTTAAAATCTCTGTTTCTATGCCTGCTCTCTCATAGACTTTTGCATTTTGCTTCTTTAATGAGTTAATTAATAGATTAAAACCCACTACCTTGGTAAACAGGCAATTTCCGTTTCCATTGGGCAACTCTTAAGTAAATTTAGCCGAGACCGGTTTGGCTCAGTGGATAGAGTATCAGCTTGTGGACTGAAAGGTCCTGGGTTTGATTCCAGTTGGGGGCATGTACCTTGCTTGCGGGCACATCTCCACTGTGGGGCGTGCAGGAGGCAGCTGATCGATGTCTTTCATCGATGTTTCTGACTTCCTATCTCTCTCCTATGTAACAAAGCGAGTCCCCACAAGACAGACCACAAAGACCAACCGAATTCAAACAGGCCTAAATTTAATAGTTTGCAGACCTGGCTTTAGGGGAGGAAGTGTCAAGCCTAGCCGTGAGGGGATTCCTCAGTAGTTCCCAATTTCAATCACTACATTCCCTACTGGTCTTTACCGGGGAATCAAATCCTTGATTCCTCGTCCTCCTCTTCCTCCAATTTCTCTGTCTCTCCGGTCTCGTTCTTCCATAGCTATGAGAGCCTTGGCAACCCAGTAAATCAAAACAACACACTCTCATGCAGTCACAGCTGCTCATTCACACTCACAATCATCCATACCAGAACGGATCCTCCCTAGGATCCCAAAACCAGGCCTCCAGGCCTCAGTGGTCGTCACCACTTCAGCTGTGAACTGGGAGTCCTGTGGCATCCTGCCTCCCTATGTCAACACTCAGAAGGTACGTACCAAACCAGGACAGATAATCAAGAAAACAGGCCTGACTTACTGGCGCCACGCAGGCAGGTCCAATGGCTCCGGAGAAACTAGAATTTTGGAGGGGCTCCAACTAAAGCCCCTCTTGTGGGTATCTCGCTGGGGCCTCCAAATGTAACGGAGCAAGTCCCCACAAGACAGACCACAAAGACCAACTGAATTCAAACAGGCCTAAATTTATTACAGATTTGAATCTGGGCTCAAACCTTAGCTGATGCAGCAGCCTGGCTCCTTTTCCCTATCGGAGTGCCTTAGTTAAGGCAATCAGCTCAGCCTTTTGGGCAGAGGTCCCATGTCCTAGGGCTCAGACAGCAAGGGACCAGCTAACCCAGAAGGTTCCTAGTAAGGCTGCTTGACCTAGTTAACCCAACGGACTCAGGTCAGGTGTTGTGGTCTGGCCGAAGATAATAGGCTCAAGATTGCAGTTAATCAGAGGCAGATTCACACTTTTAACCCTGATTCTACAAGCCTAGCTGTGAGGGGATTCCTCAGTAGTTCCCAATTTCAATCACTACATCCTGTCCTCTCTGTAAAAAATCAATAAAATATATTAAAAAAAAAGTAAATTTATTGGCTATTTATTTCCCCACAGACTGAACATGCCTTGCAAAATCTAACAAAACATTTTTACATTTGCATTTTCAGGTGTTTTTTTTAGTATTTACTTTTGGCCATGGAATTACTGCTACACTAAATAATCTCTCCCAAGGGAGGCTCCACCCCTGATCTTTGTTTCATGAAGTGAGGCTCCCTAAGGAGAACTGGAACACCTCAAGCTTTGGGGTTTGCCCCACTGGGGCTCAGTGAGGAGCTACATGCATTCAAGTAGGGTCTTCATTTCAAATTTTTGTCATTTTGTACTTTTGGTTCAAGGTCTAGATGAACATTTCTGCTTCAATTAAGAATAAAAAGAGATTTTTTTGCTACTTATTTTTTAAAAGCAGGACAAACCTCTATTTTCTCTATTGTTCAGTTTTCTCTTTCAGAATTTATCAGAATTCATGGAGCAACAAAAGTCTTACAACAAGTTTCAGATAGAACAAACACATACATCTATGTCTTCTAGAAAACCACCTGACAATGCAGTAAAATTATTTCTTTAAATTCACAAGAATGAGTAGAAAAAGAGAGAGATGAGTTTGAAAGAGTAACACAATTTTGGAAGTTGGGAAACATGTGGACGATTGTATAATAAAGAACTTGGCTGGCATTTGGCCTTGGTTCTGGTGAGAAAAACTCTAAAACCCTTAGAACTTCCCAAGTGAAAGAACTGTCCTTGTTACTTATGAGCCCCTGGATAGTGATTGCGTTTATGCTGATGAGGTGACTCCCAAGGGCCCATCCATAGCTTTAGGATAGAGGCTGGTCACCAGAAAGATCACAGTGTGATCACAGGGTTGAGATTTTCAGCTAGCCCGACCTCCAGGTGTGGAAGCAAGAGATTGAGTTCAATTATATGGCCAGTAACTTAAGCAATCATGCCTAAGTTATGAAACTGTTATGCCCAGAATTTGGGGTCCCCAATAAAACAACCACTAAGGAGCCTTTTCCGATGCAAAAGCAAAGAGTCTTTATTCAAACCCGGATTTGGCTCTCAGCCTCTTTCTGGCGCAGCAGTGAGGCGAGAGAGCGAGCCAGGCGGGAACAATGAGTTTTATGGGGTAGGATAATTAGGGGGCTTAGGAAAGTGAGAAGGGTTACAGAGACTGGTCACTTGAATTAGAGTCTTTCTGTGGTTTAGCATAACTAGGACCCTCTCTGCGTTTTTGGAGCTTCATTGGTCCATTTGGGTGGTGATTGGGAAAGCTAGGACATTGCTGGCACACCTGTGGCCCCTTCCAGAAAAGGGAAGGGGTTTAGGCAGGGGGGCCAGCCCTATAGGACAAGATGGAGGGGAGTTCATTTCCTTTCATTCCCCCCTTGTCTTGGGACACACGTCTCAATCATGAGACGGGATGCATTTCTGCCTCTTCTGTTGCTAGAGGCCGGTACTGGGCTTGTAACCATTAATTGGACTACTCCTATGCGTTCCTTGACAAATTGGACCAGTTTGTTAATAATATAAGGGCCGAAAGTTAACAGCATTAAGGGGATTATAAGGGGTCCAATGAGGGTGGAAATAAGAGTAGTTAACCATGGGTACCAATTAAACAGTGATTCATACCAAAACAGACCGCTCCCTTCTAGCCTATGCTTCTGCTATCCCTCTCTTATGAGGGCCATGGATTCCTTGACAACTCTCAGGCAGTGAAGTCTGACTCTGGGTCAGGTACCTCATGGTGGATGGATCCCGGTCACGATGCAGTCTACTTTGAGGGCGGTGAAGGTCGTCAGCACTACGACATAGGGACCCTTCCAACATGGCTCAAGGGTCTCCCCGCGATGTCTCTTGACATAGACCCAGTCCCCGGGCTTATGCAGACGAGTAGTCGGGGCTGGGCGGGTTTCATAGATGGTACGGAGGTGCAGCCAAATGTCCTCGTGTGCCCTCTGGAGCCGTCTCAAGGGAAAAAATAGTTCTTGACTTTCAAATTCTGCAAGAAATTTGGCTTTAAGATTAGGGATAATAGGGGTGGCCAGCCGAACATGATTTCATAAGGAGTAAAACCCAGGGTGTAGGGTGAGTTGCTAACCTTATTAAGGGCATATGGAAGGAGAGCCACCTAGTCCCCGCCAGTCTCCATGGTCATTTTGGTAAGGGTCTCTTTTAGAGTTCTATTTATTCTTTCTACATGCCCTGAACTTTGGGGCCTATAAACACAATGTAATTTCCAATTTGCCCCAATGGCCTTGTCCACTGCCTACGTTACCTGTGAGACAAAAGGCTAATCCATTGTCCGGCCCTATCACAGTGGGAAAACCGTACCTGGACTAGATGTCTTCCAGCAGCCTCTTAGCTACCATTTGAAGCTGTTTCATGCTTAGTTGGGTATGCTCCTACCCATCCAGAGAAGGTATCTACAAATACTAAAAGATATTTATAGCCATACTTTCCTGGTTTAATTTCAGTGAAGTCGACCTCCCATTGTGCTCTAGGCTTCGTTCCTCTGAGCCGGGTTCCTTTTTCACTTGGCCTGGTTCTCGCGTTTGTGAGTTGACCGGTCTTGCAAGTGGATACAACCTGCTCTATTTTGATGTCCTGTTGGTGCGTCTTAATTCTGCCGTGTTGAATTAATTCTTTTAATTTGTGTGCCCCCAGGTGAGTGGACCAGTGCATGCGTTCTAACACTGTGACCCCAAGCCAGTCCGGTAGTATGAGCTCCTTGTGTGGTGTGTACCATCATCATTTAATTTCCTGGACGTGGGGAAGCCTCCTGATCCGCTGCAGCTCTTCCTGAGAATACCCAGGCTGATCTGGCAAGACTGGGTCTGGTAGTTGTAAGGCCATGGTAGGGACCAAAGTGAAGGCTGCTGCTTTGGCTGCCTGATCAGCCTTTTGGTTACTTCTTGCCACTGGGTCATCTGCCTTCTGGTGCCCTTGGCAGTGGATAATGGCTAGCTTAGCGGGGAGCCACAAAGCCACAAGCAGGTCAGGAATTTCCTATTTATTCTTTATTGTCCATCCCTTTGTTGTCAATAGCCCTCTCTCCTGATAGATGGCCCCGTGAACATGAGCTGTAGCAAATGCATAATGGCTATCTGTGTAGACGTTAAGCCGTTTCCCAGACCCCAGTGTCGTGCCTTGGTGAGTGCAATGAGTTCTGCTTGCTGAGCTGATGTCCTAGGAGGGCAGAGCCTCCGCCCATACAGTGTCCATGTTGGTGACCACTGCTGCACCCGCATACCTGTACCCTTCTCACATGAAGCTGCTTCCATCCGTGAATCAGGTGGCCTCTGCATCAGGGAAGGGCGGGTCAGTCAAGTCTTTCCAGAGTCCATGCACCTGCTCTGGGATTCCCACACAGTCATATAGCGGGGCATCTAGGTCAGGGTCAGGCAGCAGGGTAGAGGGGTTGAGGGCCACACTTGGATGGAACTGTACTCTAGGAAGGTTGAGCAGCAAGCTTTGATAGTAAGTCATACGTGCATTGCTCATCCATCTATCAGGAGGCTGTTTTAGGACCCCTCAATGGCATTCGGGGTTGTAATCCAGATCTCCTGTCTTAGGGTCAGTTTGTCGGAATCCAGAGGCAGCAATAGCCAGCCGACCCTAGGAACTCCCTTACTTATCTTCAGGGGGTGGGGGCAGGGATCTTCAGGACAGTTTCTTTTCTAGCATCTGATAACCGCCGCTGTCCACCCTCCAGGATGTATCCCAGGTAACTCACCCTCTCTTGGCATATTCGAGCTTTCTTTGCAGAGGCCTGATACCCTAAGGTCCCCAGGGTGGCTATCAGGTCTCTGGTCCCCTGCTCGCAGTCTTCGGCGGTATCGGCAGCAATCAAGATGTCATCTATGTACTGAAGGAGGGTGAGAGTAGAGTGCTCTCTCCTGTACTCACCGAAATCTTCGTGCAGTGCCTCCTGGAAGATAGTAGATGAATTCTTGAACCCTTGGGGCAGTCGTGTCCAGGTTAGTTGTCCACTGTATCCCTCCTCCAGGTGGTGCCATTCGAAGGCAAACAGGGGTTGGCTTTGAGACGCTAGCGGCAGGCTGAAGAAGGCATCCTTCAAGTCTAGTACAGTATACCAGACTCTAGAGGGTGTCAAGGAACTTAGGAGAGGGTAAGGGTTAGGAACAGTTGGATGTATATCCATGACTCTTTTATTTACTTCCCGGAGGTCCTGTACTGGCCGGTAGTCATTTGTGTGTGGTTTCTTGACAGGCAGAAGGGGGGTGTTCCAGGCAGACTGGCATGGGATCAGCACCCCCAAGTTTTGCAGTCTCCAGATGTGAGGCTGGATTCCCTCCAGGGCATCCTGGGACATAGGATACTGCTTGACTCTTATTGGGTCTTCTCCAGACTTTAGCTCCACCAGGATTGGGGCCCTGTGAGCAGCCAGTCCAACTCCCCCCGTCTCTGCCTGAGCTGTGGGGAATTCTTATAGCTACCTGTCCACAGTGCTTCCTACTGGTGGTGCCCCTGGTGGAGACGATACTCATCCTCCAGTCTCAGAGTCAGAATCTGTATGGTTTGGCCTTTACCATCGGTGACCTGGGGCCCCCCTTGTCTGAAAGTTATTTGGGCTCCAATCTTGGTTAGTAAGTCCCATCCTAGTAGGGGGTTGGGGCATTCGGTATTACCATAAATGAATGGGATGCCCTGCCCGTTCTTAGATCTACTGTTCTTTGGGTAGTCCATGAATACTGACCCATGCTAGTTGCCCCTTGCACCCAGGATTTCTTGTTGGCTAGCTCCCCCTGTGGTGTGCAGAGGACTGAATATTGTGCTCTGGTGTCAACAAGGAAGTCAACAGGGGTCTCTTCCACTCTAAGAGTTACCCTGGGCTTGGGGAGGGAGTCTAAACTCCGACACCCCTAATAGCTCAGTTATTCCAGCTCTAAGACTCACTTGGTCAGTCTTGCCTCCCTTCCCACCAGCCTTCTTTGGATACTCTTGGGCCCAATGCCCTATCTCCTTGCAATAAATACACTGATTCCGCTGCAGCTTCTTTTTCCCGCCCCCTGACGACCCCCTTATCTTCTTTTTGGTCATCTGCAAGCTGGCGAAGGCAGCGGGTCCGCTCCTCAGGGGATTCTGTGGTAGTGGCTAGCAGAATCTTAGCCAGGTTTCGGGTCTGCTTGTCACTGGCAGCCGCCATGGCGTGGGCTTGCCTATCTTCAGGGAACTCCTGGTTATTGTACACTTTCTCAGCCACTTCCAGCAAGTTCCAAAGACTCTTTCATCCGAATCTATCTATTTTCTGCAGTTTCTTTCTGGTGTCTGCAGCTGACTGGTTTATAAACCTCATAACTACAGCTGCCTTATTTTCAGGGGCTTCTGTGTCCATGGGGGTGTAAGTGCGGCATGCCTCCATGATCTGTTCTAAGAAAGCAGCTAGAGACTCATCCCTTTCCTGCTGTATGTTCCCTACCTTGGTCAAATTGTTAGGCTTTCTAGCAGCCATGCGGAGACGCCCCATTAGAGTCTGGCGGTAGACCCGGAGCCTCTCCTTACCTTCTGCCGTGTTGAAGTCCCATTTAGGTCTAGTTAGGGGAAAGGAGGTATCTATCTGAGACTGGTTGGTGCTAGGGTTCCCGTCCACGCCTGGGACTAACTTCAGGCCTCATTGAGGATCCTTTCCCTCTCCTCGGTGGAGAATAGGACCTGCAAAAACTGCTGACAGGTGATGGGTGAAAAGAACAGAATCTAACAAATCGATAAGCCCTCAGGCTTCTCAGAAAACTTAGGATTCTGAGCTTTCCAATTATAGAGATCACTAGGGTTGAAAGGCCAGTAGTGATGGGGCTGATTCCCCTTCCCCCTGTACTCTGACCAACCACCAGTGATGGTAGGGTATGGGCCTGACACTTCAGCGCCACCCATTTTCAGGGCTTGCAAGCAGGATACCAGGCTTTCTCCGTGGCACTCTTATTAGCTTCAAGTGTTCAAGGTTCAGATAGGGATCTTTAAAACATGATACTGCAGTCCCTCTATAAGTACTTTGGCATAACTACCCTGTTTAGGGAGGCAAAATGCAAATTATTTACTCTTCCTGGCTTACTGGCCTGTATTATTTGATTTCCTTACAACATTTCTCTTCTCTTTTTTATTATATACACAATCCTTTATTACATTTTCACTTCCAAATTAGCCTTTAAACCTTTTTTCTATGTCCTTTAAAAATGTATAACCATGTCTCAGACCTTCTACTCAATATTCCTTATTCTTTGAAACCTTAGTCCTTTATGATTCCCAACAAGTAAACAACCAGAATTTCTGAGCTTAAAGTTCCTTTGCTGGATATTCCACCACTGCCCAAAACGGGGCAGAAGAGCCATTGTGTTTTGTAGTAGCATAGTTCAGATAAGAAAAAAACAACAACAACAACAACAAAAACAAGGACACCTGCAGAGAGGGTGTAGCCAGCAAAATCAACAAAAACTTATCTCTTCCTGCTTCATGATTAACTTCCAACATCCTCCCTCCTGTTCCCCAGTCCAGTTGCTTGTCTCCCTTTCCTATAGTGAGTCTGAGGAAGACAATTTCTACAGAGGGGAGAAACAGAAAAATGGGAGTTTCAAAGAAAACTATAGACAACCGCTGTAGTAGTGCTCCCTTTTGAAGTCTGAGGTCCAACCTATGGAGAAAAATGACTCTTAGTCAGCCTGGAAAGATAAGGGTGTGTAGGGAGATTTCTTGTGAACTGGAAGCCTGGATGGCCACCTGAAAGAAAAGATCTTTAATCCAGTTACAGATGCTAAACTAAAATAGCACATTAATAACTCCAGCCTTAGTTCAGCCTTAGATGTCTCACGTTGCACTATGATGTCATAGGCAAGGACAGGACCTGTAGTCTCTCTGCCCTGCAGAGCTCTAAGCCCTGTCCCTGGAAGTCTCCAACCACCAAAAGAGATAAGAAAGCCATAAATAAAAATTCTTTGTTCTTTGAAATGTCAAAAATTTATGCCTAGGACTTTAAAATTTAATATAGCAAATTCACAAATCAGAACAAAATGAAACCATTACTTATACAAAATTAGAGAGGAATTTTTATTAGCTAAATGGGCTGACTCCCTCTCTGACAGAGAGCAAAAACTCAGAAAAAGAATTCCAGCAGCTGCTAAAGACTTTTGCACTCTGTCACAGCAGGTCCATCCTAAATCAAGTGAACTAGAAAGAAATAATTATCAACCAATGTCCACAAAATAAAACAGAGAAACACAGACACAAGCAAAGGGCCCCAAGAAAGTCTTCCAACTTCGAGGAAACAAAACTGATCAAACAGGTAAAAACACCCCAAAACAGCCTTCCGATCCCGCGGAAATAACAAAACTGAAAACTGCACGATGGCCGTGCGCCAACCAGTAGGAGTGACCCACTTCGTCTCAGAGGTTTGAGGGGATTCCACGTCCCTCGTGAGGGATTCCATGTCCCTTGTGAGGAATCAGAGCATCCTCTAACTCCTCCCGCCCGAGATCCACCCGTGCGTCCACTTAGACTGTTTTGGGCACTACAGACTTCAGAAGTGAGCTCGCACACAGAACAGAAACAAACAACATGCAGACATTTACCATGGTCAGACAGACTCTCCGGATCGGGGTCCTTCATGGGTATTTGGAATCCCGGACGAGCCCCCAAATATTATGCCCAGAGTTCAGGGTCCCCAATAATCAACCACTAAGGAGCCTTTTCTGATGCAAAATCAAAGAGTCTTTATTCAAACCCGGGTTTGGCTCTCAGCCTCTTTCTGGCGCAGCAGTGAGGCGAGAGAGCGAGCCAGGTGGGAACAATGAGTTTTATGGGGTAGGATAATTGGGAGGGCTTAGGAAAGAGACAAGGGTTACAGAGATTGGTCGCTTGAATTAGGGTCTTTCTGTAGTTCAGCATAACTAGGACCCTCGCTGTGTTCTTGGAGCTTCATTGGTCCATTTGGGTGGTGGTTGGGGAAGCTAGGACATTGCTGGCACACCTGTGGCCCCTTCCAGAAAAGGGAGGGGGTATAGGATAAGATGGAGGGGAGTTCATTTCCTTTCAAAACCCAATAAAAACTCTAAACCTCAAAACTTTTTTGAGAAAAATATATCAATCAAATGGCATATAACATTGCTAAGAGTAGATTTTGTCTCTCTTAATTTTCTTGATTGCTTTACTATTCTTTATGGCTGCCATGAGTGCAGTCAATAAATACCTATTAATCTAATAAATAAGACCTAATTTCATCAAATATGTTCTAATAATAAGAATTTCAAATGAATACCTTCTTCCCTATGTCAGAATACTAGTTTCCATGGAGCACCTATGGAAGTGTAGCCTTAGTAAAGAACGATGTGTTACACTGGTGGGTATGCACTCCTCTGCTAGTGACTGGAACTTCTTGGATGCTGGGAAATGGAAAGAGACATGAGCAGCCACAGGTGTATGGGGCATGCTTTATGGCAAACAAAACAGCCAGCCACCACCTGGTCAGTAGCATCTTTTATACTAACTCAAACAAAAGAGGCTTCGTGCCAATTAGAGACATCTGGGTTATCTATAATAATAAAAGGGTAATATGCAATTAGACTGAACATCCTTCCTTCCTGACAAAGCTTCAGTGAGCAGGGGCCAACACAGAGGTGGCAGAGGCCCCGGCCACAGTGGCGGGTGGGGGCCAGGGCCAAGACCCTTGCATAGATTCAGTGCATTGGTGCCCCGGCCTGCAGGGCAAGTCAACAGGAACGGCGGGGCGATGCACCTAAGAGAATGAGAAACAGACAGGGACACGAAGAATGGAGGCAAGACAAATGGTGTTCTGATCAAGCCTCAAAATTTTTATTCTTGGTGGCTCTTCTTATATATGCTCAGAGAGGGGAAGGGGAAGGG
>PVJN01001601.1:85525-136967 GCA_004026805.1 Lasiurus borealis
ATGGAAATAAGCCTTCTGCTGGTCTGCAGCCCTGTGCTTCCTCCAAGGTCCCCTAATTTCTAAATTTTCCTAAACCTGTCTTTTTCACCCTAAAAATTCCTGTTTCAGTGACATCTTCAGATCCCCCTCTGCCCCTGCCCACACTCCAGCATCACACTCCATGTCCCATGCTGCTCACACCACTGTTACCCCCTTTCATCCTTCCATCCTGGTAATGACCTGGCTTGCTCTTCCTAGCGATTAGCCTCCTTGCAGTTTTTGTAGCCCATGAACACCACTTGCTTTATAGTCAGGTGGAAACACTTTACACTGTAATCAGAAGCATTTACCCCTGCCTCATCTCATTTGATCCTCACAGAAGTCCTAGAGTAGGTTGATAGGGGACTTAGTGGAATCCTATTTTCTTTTCATTATCTGGAAAATGGAGATTTAGAAAGCTTAGAAACTTCACTGAAAAGAAGTAAGAAATGGCAGACCTTGAAAATTACTTCAGGGTTTCTCACTGTGCAGAATATAGTCAAACATTGCTGCAGTTAAATATTTTACCCTTGGTTCTCCGTGTTTGATCTACAATAATAATGTGCTTCATGTTGATATTTACTGCTGTGTTGCTGACAATTACCTAAAAGAGAAGTTAGAGTGCTTCTTTGGACAGGAAAATTTTAACTAAATCAGAAAGCAGGTCTAATTAAGCAAGTCTGTCCTATATCTACAAAAGGCTAAGTTGACTCGAACATGCAGGATACATATAAAGCTTTCCCTGACGCCAATTGCACATGTGTGTTTCCATCTGTCATTGTTGATCATGAATTTGGTTGACACCTCTACTATAGAGAAAAGGAAAATAGTGATATTAAAATATTTCTTCTAATTAAATTCCTTTCAATGTGCATGAATCCATGCACCAGGCCACTACTAATATGATAAAAGGACAAACATTTCATAAGATTGAGCTGTAGTCAATTTTTATAATATTATATACTTGAATTCTTTTAGTATTAAAGAAGAAAAAATGAAAAAATGAACTAGAAAGTCAAGTTAAGGAATTATAAAAAAAGAGGAAAAGTATATAAGGAAAGGAAAGCTATAAAGCTTAAAGTTGAAATCTATAGAAATATAACAGCAAAAGAATAATAAAAAGAAATAAAATTAATAGTTGATTTTCAAAAAATGGATCAGTAAAGCAAATAAGGGAAAGGGAAACCTGATTAATGCTTTTTTAATGAGCCCACACAAAACAAAACATTAGAAATGACACATTTTAACCATAATTATTGAACAGTTCAAGAATTTGGACTATTATTTTAAAAAATGGGAGTATGTTAATATTGAGATCATTGCATGATTTTTTAGCAAAATATAGAGTACTGAGCTTGATCCAAGAAACAGTAGCAAATGATAGTAATAAAGTTATGTAAATCTTGAAATCTTTATTAGTTTTATCATTAAAGAAAACAGCATAGTTTTGTATAGCAGTTGCTCATCCACTACCATTCATGATTAGAATTTAATTGTAAGGATTTATCACAACTTACTCATCCATTATTGCTTGATGCTATGATCATTTTATGTGAGCCCCATTTATCAGGCATGTTTTCCATGCTGTCTTCCTAAAAACATACGTTTCGTTTGTAAATCGTCCAAATATTGCTCAGATCAATGAGTCAATTCTTGTTTTTCATGGCCTTATTGACTGTGTGTTTCCTTTTCACCAAGTTTGAGAAGGACTTGGGAATTCTGTTAATGTATTTTTTTTCTCTGACTTCTTGTTACCTTGTTGGCACTCTGGAATTATGTGTACTGTGTACAGTAAACCATTGAGATCCTGGCTCATAAGTTAGATTTCTTGGACTTTCTGTGTAAGTATCAGCAGTGAGGAAAGTGGAAGCAGATGGTGTTCCCCCAGAAATTATGCTTCTAACTCAGCAGTTCCCCTCAGTACCTACTGGAAGGTTTCAAACTTGGAGCAGTTTAATTCTGTTGATGAACTTGAAGAAACAGCCCAGAGGATCTGTTTGGGAGCAAAAGCTTTCTAAAACTTCCAGCCTTACTGCATTTGGATCATTTGGCGGGTTTATGCTTTTATCAGGGGTTCAGAATTTAATCACTTCTGATGCCTCATAAACAAAGCATAACTAGCTCTTGTTGTCCATCGGCTGGCATGCTCAGAGTGGCTGAGTTTAAAGCAACGGGAATATGAATATCAGCTTAGTGAACATGCAAGCTAGGTAGTCATAGTCTGGTGGTAACCAAGAAGAGAAGTGGGAGAGGGTGTCTCAAAACCTGTTGTACTGATCATCATGTACGACCATCTTGGAAAACTGTCTGTTACAATTTGGAGAAGCACCCCACCTATGGCAGGTGGGTTCCCTAGAAAGTATATGGAGATGGGTGCAGATACTTACTGGGACGTACTCCAGAAATCAACTCCTGTGGAAAGGAAGAGAAGAAAGAAGGCTGGAAGAAGAATGTGAACTGTGATCATCAAAAGCCTCATCTCCAACACCACCAGATAGGTACTCTGAAACCTTTATATATACCTGCATTGTGGAGAGAGGGCTGATCTCTCCCCCAGGGACCAATCACTGTATGCAGACTGCTCCAGGAAGTAAGATGACAGGGTAGATTTCTTCAGTCATAGGGCAATTTCCAAAAAATGTTGATAGCTTTCAGCTTCAGGCAACAACCTTTCAGTGAAAAAAGTTTTAAGGGGGCCGAGACCGGTTTGGCTCAGTAGATAGAGCATCAGCCTGTGGACTGAAAGATCCCAGGTTTGATTCCGGTCAAGGGCATGTACCTTGCTTGCAGGCACATCTGCACTGTGGGGTGTGCAGGAGGCGGCTGATCGATGTCCCTCTCTCATCAATGTTTCTGACTTGCTATCCCTCTCCCTTCCTCTCTGTAAAAAATCAATAAAATATATTAAAAAAAAGTTTTAAGGGGTAAAATAGGCAGGTTTAGGGAGTTTTAGGAAATAAAGAGTGCCCCTGGGGGAGGAAGGCTTGTGATATGGAATTTTTGGACTGGAACCCAGATTCTCTGTCTGTCGAAATCAAAGAATGAATCTATGGACAGAAAGTGGTATAGCAAGGGTGGAGATTTATTCAAGAACAAGTACAGACTCCCACATGGGGAGAGGAAAGAGTCCACAGAATGGACTCTCAAGTAGGAAGGGGGAAAGAGTCCCACAGAGTTCCTTTTCCTTATGGCTTATAAAGGCTGCAGATCCTTGTGATATCCCCTCTGATTGGTCACTATTCTCTTAGACTGAATTATAATAAAATACTCAATGACAACCGGAGTGGGCTCTTTTCAATTCAACTGTCTGAAAACAAATACTTTCAACTTTGTTTTGCTATTTATCTGACATTTTCCTGCATATATGTATAATATGCTAATATTAACATTTCTTAAGTAATTAATGTTAGATGTTATGCACTGATTCCCATTGTATTAAATACTAGAGGCCTGATAAACAAATATTTGTGCAAGAATGGGCCTTTGCTCCAGCTGGAGCTGCCTTTTCCCTCTGGTCCACCTTCCCACATTGCCCAGAGGTCCAGAGTGATTGTGGCTATGGGGAACATCTGCGTCATCACTATGGTGATGATGCAAGAGTCCCATCCTGCCTCCAGTCGCTCAGCACCTGTGTATGCAAATTACAAGTAACCTTCCATCTTTGTTGGGTTAATTTGCGTACCAACTCTTGATTGGCTGATGGGCATTGCAAAGGTATAGTCAGTTTGCATCTTACTCTTTTATTAGTGTAGACTAGAGGCCCAGTGCATGAAAATTTATGCACTGGTAGGAGGATCCCTCAGCTCAGCCTCCCCCCTCTCACAGTCCAGGAGCTTTCAGGAGATGTCCTACTGATGGCTTAGGCCTGCTCCACACATGAAGTGGGCCTCAGCTGCAAACTGGCCTCCCTCTATGGGAGGTGACCAGGCTGATCAAAGGAAGGTGCTGCCCTTATCACCTCGCTGCTGCTGCCATTGGTGCCTGCTGCAGCCACCAAAGTGTTTTCATCAACACGGATTTCAGTCCTTTCACCATGAAAAAATGATAAACTTTCTTTAGGCATTTTCAAGATGTCTCTTTCGTAGGGTATGACATTTCTTTTTTTCTTTCTTTTTTTTATCCTCACCTGAGGATATTTTCCCATTGATTCTTAGAGAGCATGGAAGAGAGAGGGAAAGACAGAGAGAGGTATCAATGTGAGAGGCACACTTTAATTGGTTGCCTCCTTCATGAGCTCTGACCTGGGCCCTGGCCAGGGAGGAGTCTGCACCTAAGTACATATCCTTGACTAGAATCAACCTGGACCCTGCCGTCAGCAGACCAAGGGTCTATTCACTGAGCCAAACTTGCTGGGGCAAGATATGACATTTCTTAGCCCCTTTAGCAGCAGAACTTTGTTTTTTCCTCCAGGAGTGAGGTGGAAAAACTCTAGATCACTTTCTTGGATTCTTATTACCCAAGTTACCAAGAACACTGTGAGTGGTGTGCCGGGAGCTTAGCCAATGAGCAGTCAGAAAAGGTGTTTCCTCTGCAGCTCACGCACAGAGGTGGGACTGCTGGATTGCTGTGGCTGGCAGGCCCTGTTCTCTGCGGGCCTATACCATCTGTGGCTTGCCTCACTGCGCATGTAGTCCCCTCCCACCCACCTGTGTGCGCAGCCTCTTCCTAAGCAGTTGTATGTCATTAAATCCCAGACAATTTGCATATACCTCTTTATTATGTGCACATTTTCCTGGTATTTTTCTCTTTCAAAATTCTCCTAATGCAGTTCTGCCCCACTAACATAAATTCTTTTGGTGTTTCCTTTATCTCCCTCTCTCTCTGTGTTTTTCGTTTGTTTTTTTTTTTTTAATCCTCTCTATTTCTCTCTCTCTCTCTCTCTCTCTCTCTCTCTCTCTCACTCTCTCTTTCTCATCTCTTTATGGTTTATTTATTTATTTGTTTTAAAGTTGTTTTATTTGGAGGTTTCCACTAAAAACTCCATGTTATTTAGTTCTATACCTTTGAGTGAGCTGCTGGTTAGAATGCTGATTGGAAGTTCTATGTATGTGCATGGCTTATTGCCAGGATAGGGAGTTATTATTTCTGAGCCCCTTGCTCTCCTTCTGGGATAACTGTAGAACCACATTTTAGATACTGATAATCTAGCTGCTTCTTTTCTGAGGCAGAAGGCAGAAGAATACTGAAGGTTCCATATAGAATATTTAAGCATATATTTGATTTTCTTGGATTTAATAAAATTCCCATTCTAGTTTCTGCTGTGACTGATGCCTCTAATTTCAAAACATCTCTGATATGTTTTCCTCTGTAGAAAAAAACAAAAACAAAATGCTGAACACTTATTACTTGCAAAGGGAGTGGGTACATGATTCTGAATATATTAAGGTGAGAATGTAGTGTTGTTGATGACTGGAGAAAACCCAAGCAACGCTTTAGAGAAATGGAGTTACACAGTTTTATTATCCAGACACACTTAGTGGAATAATTTCCCAAGTCTGAGCAAAGTAACATGCAGGGAGCTTCTCCTTTATATCTTTCTGGTGTCTTTGTCCCCCAAATATGGATTATGTTTCTGGTCCTTTCACAGGCTTTGCAAAAAAAGCCCCATGTCTAAAGACCATATCTAATGGTGTAGCTTGGCACCAGTGTTAATATCCCCCCTCCAGGGCTGTGCACTCTTCATAGTTTTGGCCTCTATAAAATGTGAGCATTTAGGTAACAGGTCTTGCAAGACCAGTTTCTGGGAAAAAGGCAGTGACTTAATTATAGGTTACCAAGAATGTACACTGGACTTGCTGGCACAGATTTAGATTGCTAGCCACCTCCCTCCCCCCAAATATCAGGGTTATATTGGAATTAGCCTTTTAGACTTCTCAGTATGAGTCTAATCACCACAGTTATTCATAGTTTTACACAGTCCCTTAAGGTCCTATCTATGTCTTAACCACATCTTTTAGGTTGTATTTTATTATGCCTCAAGTTTCTCAGTCTTTTGGGGTTATTCTAGGACAAATTAGTTTGCCTATCATCAATGTCTTATTCAAGATGTAACTTTCCATTAATCTTTCAAATTTTAATTGAATATTAAGAATTGCTGAATTATTGAATGATTGAATTATATGAAAAAATTAGAGGATCTTAACTAACATAGTTACTTTGTCATTCACTGTACTTACCTTTCATTTATTTATTCATTTATTCAACCACTGAAGATTATGCTCGGCACTATTTGGGTGGTTGGGACATAGTAGTGAAGAAATTAAAAATATCTTTCCTAGTGGAACTAATTTCTAATACACCCTATTTTTTTTACTATAAGTAATATAATACATAATACATAGTTCATAAAATATGCATATTTTAAATACAAATATGTATTCTTCCCCTAGACCTAGAAATAGAACATTGAACTGGACTACCATCTGGCCCCCATTTTCCAAATTAATACTTTTCTAAGTCTTTTTTTTCATTTGTGTGCAGTCTTCTCCAGAACCCAAATCCTAGTGGGAGGACTACTATTCGCTCTGGCTTTACCAACCCTTTTATTAAGATTAAAATTATAGAATACACCTATATCCCTTAGGCAGGAAACTCTAATAAAAGCTAATCAGTGAATTTAGGACTAACAGGTGGGGCTGCTTCAGCTACCAATATCTAGTAATTAGCTCTAACTCTTTAGAGGAATTAAGGTTCACCAGCCCTCTGAATTCCCTGTCCACAGCTCTCTATGTGGACCCAATGTCACCTTCTCAATTATATATCCTCTTGCTATTCTAATTTTAAGTTAATTATTCCTAATTAGCTCAAAAGGGCTAATTCCAATGTAATCCTGATATTTGGGGCTAGTGAACTGAATCCAAGCCAGCAAGCCCAGTGTACATTCCTGGTAACCTATAATTAAGTCCCTCTCTCCTTCCCAGATATTGGTCTTGCAGAACCTGTTACTGTGAATAGTGCACTGCCCTAGAGAGAGGGTTTTTAATGTTAATGCCAGGCTAGACCATCACATATGGCCTGGACATCCCCAACACTTGCAAGGCCTGTGAAAAGGCCCAGAAGCATAATCCATGTTTGTGGGACAAAGACCACAGGGATGGAGATATAAAGGAAAGCCCCATGTGTATTTCTTCACTCAGATTTGGAAGGCTGTTCCCTGAGTCTGCCCATGTATTAAACAGTATCCCTTCTTTTTCTTAGAAGCATCTTTGATTTTCTTTGGTCTTCTGCAACACTACAATTTTCCTTAGGATTTTTTTAAATCTACATGTGAAATTATCATATATTTACTCTCACTTGATGTTATATTTTCCAGATATAAACAGATTTTTGTAAGTGTAGTATATTTATCTCCATTGAATTTGTATTGCACAATTAATTTGTCTTATTCTAAATGTGTATCAGGGTGCCTTTTATTTTTGGTTTTGTTTGCTTTCTTGCTACTGCAAACAATAATCATATAAGTATTCTAGCACATTTGCACTATGTGTAAAAATTTCTTTGGAATTTACACATAATAATAAAATTGCTGGGTCATACAGTATGCACATATTTAACTTAGGTAAGTGGCTCCAAACTGTTCCCAGCTCTTTTCCAGACTGGCAGTGAAAGGAAATTCTTCTTGTTCTATGTCTTAGTCATCACTTAATACTGATTTTTAAATTTTAATGTCCTTCAGCCTAGCCTACTCCCTCTCCAATCTGGGACCCCTTGAGGGATGTCTGATTGCTCCTTTAGGCTCAATCTGATTGGGCCTAAACGGGCAGTCAGACATCCCTCTCACAATCCAGGACTTCTGGCTCCCAAATGTTCACTTGCCTGCTTTCCTGATTGTCCTTAACCACTTCTGCCTGCCAGCCTGATCACCTCCTAACCACTCTCCTGCCAGCCTGATTGATGCCTAACTGCTCCTCTGTTAGCCTACTTGCCTCTAACTGTCCTTCCCTGCAGACCTGGTTCTCTCCCAACTGCCCTTCCCTGCAGGCCCAGTCACCCCCAACTTCCCTCCTCTGTTGGCTTGGTCACCCCTAACTGCCCTCCCCTGCAGGCTTAATCACCCCCAATTGCTCTCCCTTGCAGGCCTAGTCTCTGCCAAATGCCCTCCCCTGCTGGCCATCTTTGTGGTGGCCACCTTGTGTCCACATGGGGGTAAGAACTTTTGATCACAGGGGGGGCAGTCATCTTGTGTGTTGGAATGATGGTTAATATGTATATTACTCTCTTTTATTAGATAGGATAGAGGCCTGCTGCACAGGTGGGGGCCAGCTGGTTTGCCCTGAAAGTTGTCCTGGATTAGGGTGGGTTCCCTTAGGGTGTGGGGTGGTCTGGGCAAGGGGCCTGTGATGGTTTGCAGGCTGACCATGCCCCAAGGGGAGGCCCTGGAATCTGGGATTTATTTATCTTCTATAATTGAAACTTTGTAGCCTGGAGCAGAGCCAAGCCTTCTGCTCCCACAATCATTGAAACTTTGTTGCCTTAAGCAGAGGCCTCTGTAGGCCAGGCTTTATGAAAAGCTTGGCTTCCTCCATTGCCAGGGGCAAACCAAGCCTCCCTCCTGCTCTCTCTGTGATGTAGCCATCTTGGTTGGGTTAATTTGCATACTCGCTCTGATTGGCTGCTGGGCGTGGCTTCTGGATTTAGCAAAGGTACAGTCAATTTGCATACTACTCTTTTATTAGAAGGATGGGATATGAGAGGTATAAAAAATGATAATATGATAATATATTATGGCCAGTTTGTGTTACCCCATGAATGCAAATTTGTTAATAATAACAATGTAATTTTGATATTGACTTTATTTTTGCTTCATAAGAATAGTTGTGGAAAAATAGGCATCAATCTAATAATATTATTATTATTTTTCATTTTAATTTCTGCTGATGAGATTGTCTCTTAACTTTTCAATGTACTACTGCATAATTTTGTTGATGCTTTTTAGTATTTGTTTTCTGTTTCAAAATTGCTAATGTTATACTTATTATTTCCTTTTTGTTGTTGAAAAAGGAATAATTGCATCAAGTACGTTGCTATCATGACATAGATACTTCATCCCCTTTCTTTCTTTTACCCATTCCCTGCTTTGGAGATTGTGTTCTTTACCCCCTTTACCACACTGCTACCTGCATGTTCTTCTTAGGAAATTTTAGTATTTTTTTTTCTGTCCCTTCTCTAGATGTAAGCCATGTGATAAATGTGAATGGATAGAAAGAATCTTGTTTATAGAAAGAAATGGAGGCAGGACAAAAGCTGAGGCCAGGTCCACTAAGTAGTAATAGCTGAGATATGAGAAGTGGCGGCAATGGCAGGAGAGAGCATCTGCACTGTGTTGGTGCTGGAGAAACAGGCTCCCAAGAACATTTCCTCTTGAGTGTAAGTGGGAACTAATCTCTGTTCCTAGCGGGTCATAAGTAAAGACTCAAGTTTCATTTTTATTTACTTTCCAGCAACTATTGTTGAATGCATGCTTTAATGGTAGGCATGTTCATATCATGAATACAGCAGTAACTATGCTTTACTCCATGCAGTTTACATGATGTAGAAAAGTAATTTAAAAATAAATAAATAATTAAATATTATCTTAGTCCAATATAAATGGAAATATAGCAAAGGAAGGAGATAGTGATGGGGGAAGGAATGCTATTTTATATACGGTAGCTAAGTAAAGCCTCTGTGATTAGCTGATTTTTGAACAGGGATCTTAATCAAGTTTCTATGAATGAGATATTGAGTTAGGACTGAACTGCCTGAGGATCCAAGTTCTACTGGGGCTGCACTTATATGAGAAGTAAACTAGGGTCCTTTGAGAGGACATATGTGCTCATTTAACTAGTATTTATACAAGGCTTGTAAGGGATGACCAAAGTCTCAAAGGTGAGGAAAGGAATAGGAAGTCAGAGGAGATTGAAAAGGTGTACACAGAAAATATAGTGTGCATGAAGGCATAAAAGAATGATGCACTACTGCAAGTAATTCTATTTGCTCTAACCTGTGGGGTAAAAATGATAATTAAGTCAAGAGTTGCAAGCAGAGGCAAAAACAAAAGTATTTCTCTGACAAACTACATAGTTTGGATATTACTCTGAGGCCATTGGGGAGAAGGTGGTGATTTTAAGCAAGGGTGTAACAAACAAGGTTAATGTAATGTGTTGGAAAGATCATTCCACATGTTGGACTCTGGCCAATTTAAAGAGAGGAAATTTAAAGGAGTAAGACTAGAGCCATAAAAACTAGTAAAACATCTGTATTTACCTAAACTTATTACCTAAACAGGAATATATTTGTACCTATTGTCAGGCATCTTTTTTTTCTTAAGAACTGGTCATACAACTGAAACCAGTTTGGCTCAGTGGATAGAGTGTTGGCCTGTGGACTGAAAGGTCCTAGGTTCAATTCCCATCAAAGGCATGTATCTTGGTTGTGGGCACATCCCTAATAGGGGGCGTGCAGAAGACGGCTGATCAATGTCTCTCTCGTTGATGTTTCTTATTTTTTATCCCTCTCCCTTCCTCTCTGTAAAAAATCAATAAAAAATATATTTGTTAGGTTTTTTTACGCCTCCGGGAGGAAAAACTGTGAGTCCAAACAGAGACCAAATTAAACAGGCTTTATTGGAAGCACATGGGCAGGTTCACCTGCTCGGAGAGGGGAGCAGGAGAAGCTGCGCCAAAACTGGGGCCGGAGTAAGTTTTTATACTTTTCACAGGCTGCCCTTATCGGCAGAAACCAATGGCAGTTAGAACTTTCTGGGGTCAGGTGACGCCTGTGGTCTGTTCTGCGGTCTGGCTATTTCCTGGAACTGTTTGTCAGGCAGGGATTCTCCAATGGGGTGTGACAGTTTTGGAATATCAACGTTGAAAGGTCAATTTCACAAGGTGGGGGTTACTTTTACACCTCTGGGGCAGGGCGCCAGCGAAAGCCGGACAATATTAAAAAAAAAAAAAAAAAAAGAACTGGTCATATAGCAGAAAATAAGACTGGGATAACACAATACTATTTTATTATGGAACAAATAATTATATTACTATAAGTTTTCATTTTTATTCCTGCTGAACATTTTCATGTTCATATGCTGATCTAAACTCAATGGTGTTTACTGAAAGGTTCAGAGTTGGGCCAGGGTCACACAGAACTGACTCAAGGTTCAGTGTAGTAAAAAAAGTATTTATTCAAGGCACCTGGATACAGGTGGACTGAGTTCGAAAAATAAATCATTGGTAAATGGGGAAGGAGCAGGCTTTTTATGTGAGTAGGGAGAGCTTGCAGATGACTTTAGGCTGACACATGTATCAAGACCTTGTCCCCTCTCTTAGTTTTATGGCCTTGCCCTTTGTCCTTCTGCTGGCACCAGATGTCCTTCCTTCTGGAGGCATTGCAGGAATTATGGTCTTCAGGCATTTCTGTAAAATAATCACTCAAGGGGAGTAAGGCTTAGGCTTGCAGAACAAGCTTTCTTTTGTTAGCCCCTGGTTAATCAAGAGCCCTGTTTCTTGATTAACCCTTTCATTTACTTTTAGTCTGGACATCTTATTGAACCATGTACATTATCAATAAACATAATGATCATAGCTATTCCCTCTGGTTAGAGTTCATACTCAGACCTTTATTATAACTCACAAACTTCAATGATTATATCACAGGATTAGCTGCATCTCATTTTCAAGTAAATTCACTTTAATGTTCAGGAATTAAATGTCCTACTCTTTAGTCAGGTAACTGTCAAATGCTTTTGTAATCTCACAGGTGAGTCTAGGTTACAGGTTATCTGAATCATCAACCTTTACAAAGAAAGCTCCCATTTGACTGCCTTTTATTGCTTGCTCCAGTACTTCCTCTTTGTCTAAACATTTCCCCTTTGAGGCAAGTCATTAACATTTGCTTTACAAACCCCAAGTGTTGTTTCCCTTCCCTTTGTATGTCAAAGAATTGAGTTATCTAGGAAAAATATTTTAACCACACAGCTCAATTTCTCACCTCTAAATATTTCTTAAAGTGTAAAACCTTTATCTTCGGAGCCCTTGTTATTCTGAACTCTTGTTGGTTACCTTATAATGTGACTCAGGGTTAATCCTAAAATGATCATTTTATCTCTCTCAGATGCAGAAGATACCATGGCAGATCCATCCTGCAAGTTAGCTCTGAGTCACTGGCTGAACAGACAAGAGTTGCTATATAAGAAATGAAGCAGATATTTTGTTCCTTTTGATAATACCTGTAAACAAATAAGTAAGGTATATTTTTCTGTTCCAGAAGCAGCATCCCTAACTTTATGTACCGCTTATCCATACCAGTTAATCCAAGCATTCAAGAAAGGGAACTTTTACACGTTACATTTCATTAGATGTTATCAGAAAGAACTAAGATATGGTTAAAAGAACACGGGTTTACTAGTTTTCTGTATATACATACCTATGGATGAAAAAAAAAAAGGTCATATGCTAATCTGACTAGCTCAGAGAAGGCCTGCACGGTAGTTTTGCAAACTCAACGACCTAAAGTAACCATACAAGATGGCCTGAAATTAAAACTTTAACTAAAATACTGTAGTTTATAATGGGTAGTCATTTATCTTCCCTGGTAAAGTACAATCTTTACCTTAACTGAGTCTATTGTCTTTTTGCATTCATCAGGGCAACTTGTAACTTCCCCTTTTCTCGACCCCTCAGGGTACATCCAAATGCACCGAGATGCCAAGACTGAGACCATAAATTCCTTCATTGTTATTGTTATCATGTTAATTGTTGACTGTTAACTATCTTGCATCCACCTAAGTAAAAGAAGTACCTATGTCTATCATTTTACTTTTTAACTAGTCCTAGAGGTTCCCCTTACCTGCTCCCAAACCTTCACTCCCTTCTCCATCTCCCCCACCCCACGCCCACGCACACTTTGCTTTCTCCTGCCTCCCTAATCTATCTCCAATGGATTTCATGTAACCCACTTATGTCTCCTTCTTCTTCTTCTTTTTTTAATATATTTTATTGATTTTTTTACAGAGAGTAAGGGAGAGGGATAGAGAGTCAGAAACATCGATGAGAGAGACATCGATCAGCTGCCTCTTGCACGCCCCTTATGGGAGATGTGCCCGCAACCAGGATACATGCCCTTGACCGGAATCAAACCCAAGACCTTTCAGTCTGAAGGCCGACGCTCTATCCACTGAGCCAAATGGGTTTCGGCTATGTCTCCTTCTTTGATTGTAATGTTTAAAACAAGGTGAAGAATGTTGCCATTCTCTGGAACATTATTTCAATCCATGGAGATTCTGCTTCCCAGCAATTGTCAACAGTTTGGTCAATAAATTCACAAAAATTCTTTACAGCAAGCATGTCAAACTCAAAGGCTTACATAGGACAAATAAAGTATAAGTTTATGTGGCCTGCAAAAAACAAAAGTTTCAATTTTAATAGAAATGTAGTTTTATTTCAATAGAAACATGTTGAATACAAAGGGCTAAAATAAATGAGTAATTGTTAACATAAAATAATAGAACATTTTAATAAGAATTAATATTTTTTCTTGAACATTAACTTAAGACACTGAATAACTGCACAAATTAACGAGCGTAATGCAAATAAGCCTATTTTTCTTGTTCTTCAAAAGAAAAATCTTTCCTTTTGCACACACCAAACAAATCAGTCCAAGAATAATGACGTGGCAATTGGCTGCTCAAATATTTGCTGCTAGTATTAGTGGAGAGTAATGGTGCACCTGCAACATAAGGTGCATAAGAGAAATGAATGCAACATGATTATAGTAATCAGTCATTAGTGAACATTGTAGTTTGTTATTATAACAAGATATTATAAAAATTAAGTTTCAAATTTTTATTAAAGTGTTTCTTACATACCATTATATTGGCTGGGCTACAAAAATATTTGTTGTGTGCCCCATGTGGCCCATGGGCTGCAAGTTTGACATGCTTGCTTTACAAGTTTGACTGTTTTTATTTCCAAAGTACATGAAATTGGGCAGCTGAACATCTCTGAACAACTTTCCAAATCTTTAAAATAAGGATAATACTATCATGATTCAGGTTGTGATTTATACTTTTTTCTCTAGGATTTTTTTTTATAATTTCTTATATATTTACTAGAGGCCCAGTGCACCAATTTGTGCATCAGTGAAGTACCTTGGCTTGGCCTGTGGGGATTGGGCTGAAACCAGCAGCCCAATGCCACCTGCCACTCCTGCCTGCTGCCCCTGCTCATCCTGGCCCCGCTGAGCTTGCTGTGGGCTTGCACTCAGTCAGTCCCTGTTGGGTGAGGCTTGCACAGCTGCTGTACTGCTAGCCAGCCATGAGCCCTGTGTCTGGCATCCATTGGTTAGCTGAGTGGTGTTCCCACTGTAGGAGCATAGTGACCACCAGGGGGCAGCTTCTGCATTGAGCGTCTGTCTTCTGATGGTCAGGACATGTCATAGCGACTGGTCATTCAGTTGTCTGGTCGTCTAGTCTCTTAGACTTTTATATATATATAAATGTCTGTATGTATATTATGATGCATTTATGACATATCAAAAGAATGACCTTGGGTTGGGATTTAGAATGGCATTCTATTTGTAGGTTAATATTTTCCTTTTATTTTAGGAGTAGGATTTGTTTTTCTACTTATTCAAGATGTTTGTGTCTCTATCTTCTAAGAATATTTCCTTCACCTTTTATTCTAATGAATTCTGGCAATCTATGAACATAAATGGAGAGATAGATCTTTCAAATGTTGGTTATTTTGTCCTGTTTTTATTTTCTTATTTTCATTTTTAACAATTAGATATTGAAGGGATCTAGAGGTGAAGTAGTTTTTTATTACTTTGCATTGTCTCATCCATAATATTCACTTATTCTCCCTAAAAATTATTTTTGTGGCAGTTTAAATCAGTCTATCCATAACTCCCATTTATTTATTTCACATATTAGAAGTAGCTCATACTCTTCATTACTATTCCTGTCATCATTCTTGGGATAGCAGCTTAATTACAAAAACAATCTCAGATTTCTGTTTATCTCTATTTTCATGAGCTTAGTAAAGTGACTTTGCTGATCTGCCTCAGGAAGTATAGAACCTATTTCTCCACACCTCGAACTTGAGCTAAACTTGTAACTTACTTTGGAATGCAGTAGACACATTAATATTGTGTTTGCTCTGAGTCTAGGCTCAAAAATCTTACACATCTGCTGTCTTTCAGATCACTCTGAAAACAGAACCTGCCTGGGTTAGTTTGCTAGAAGATAAGAGACAGAGAACAGATCCAAGTAAGTAGTTCAGTTGTCCTAGCTGGGGTCCCAAAATTCTGATGGGACCCAGCCAAGAATATTAAAGCTAACCAGCAACTGAACCATAGCTGAGAACAGATGTGTGGATAAGCCATGTCAAAACCAGTTCAGATTGGCAGAAGTGTCAATTTGACCCATAGGTTATGAGCAAAAATAAATGTTTTCTAATGTATGAAACTGAGATTTTGTTATTTTCCCCAGTATTATGGTGACAATAAATAACTTATGTAAGAATTGGTTATGAGGAAATAGATATTTCAAAAATATGTAATACAAACAATAATGTCTCTAATAAAAGTGTAATTAGAAGCTGAGTCCTCCACAATTGATCTCTTCATTGTGCCACCACATCTCTTAACAGTCGAGAAACACAATTAATTGTAGAGGTCACACAAAACTCCAAGCCAAAACCACCATTGTAATCTGCACACCACAATTTCACAATTCTTCGGTCATTTTTCATGCACTGCTGTCAGGATACCTGGTGCACCTGGAGGTGTAGCTGTGGGTTTCTGAGCCAGTGCTTCAGCTTCTTTATGAAACTTAACCTTCCCTGGTGAACTTATTTACTTTCTTACCAGTCTCACACACCAGGAATCAAAATACAGGGTCCTCTCCACAGACAACTTCAGAGAAGATTCAAACTGAGGGTGGCCTTTTCAATTTTTATAATGACTTAACTTGTTATCAGTATGCTACCCTCAATTTCAATCCTCAATTACTGAATATTCTTTTTAAGATTTTTCCATTTGGTAATCAAGGTGGAGATCAGAAATACTCCCAGTCTCACAAAATCAAAAATCTGTTAAAATCTTTCAAAATACCTTTTACTTTGGCTTATAGTATTGAAATACGTTAGAAGTAACATTTGGCCAATTTGAATTGTTTTGGTTCCCTATTTTATATGAAGGAACTGGAATGACTTTGGCATCAAAGCATAAGCATGACAAATAAAGATGGATGCACATGGGGAGTAGGCAGGTGCCATCCTGTCAGTCACATGCTAACTTGAGCCAATGTGCACATAATCTTGAGATATTCTTCAGTTACAGTTTCTATAAAGTAACACTGCATGAATATATTTCCCCTTCTAGAAATGAAAAAATAAGGTTAAGAAACAAATTATTTTTATCTATTTAAAAACAATCTGCTAATATGTAGTTAAAGAACATGAGCTTTAACCTTACTGAAATAAGTTAAAATTCCAATTTTTCTATTCTGTCTTGTGATGGTAGGGAAAGTTGCTGAGTGCCTTAGGAAGCTGTCTTTCATGTAAAAGAAAGTTAATACTGATTACCTCAGTGTTTTGGGTATGCTTTGACTTTTGTTTGAGGAATGAAGCCAGTTGCTTCACAGTACCTTGGAAAGAGTCTGTGCTCAGTCAATTTGTTTCCTCTACTTCAAAAATCACAAATATTTTCTATATCGTTTTAGACAATTTGTATTCTCTTTCTATCAAGGTCATTTTTTTCCACCAAGATCTTTATTAATTCCTATCTAATCTATGAACCTTACTCAAATATTATTGATTGTTTTTAATTTTAATTCTAACACACATGCTGTCCAATAAAACGTTCAGCCATGGATATTGGCAAATAGGTTAGTCATTTTGACAATGTTTTTATTATACTCTGATTATTTCATTTTCAAAAAATCTTTCTTCTTAAATTATTTGCAAAAATTTGGAGAAAAAGGACAATCTTTTGGTCCTCTTGTAAATAGGACACAATGTTAACAATAGAAGAGAATCCTATATAATAAGAGCCTAATTTGCTAAGTGTCTGGTCATCTGGTTGGCCATTCAACCACTCAAAGCATAACGTGCTAATGATGTGCTAAGGCCGCTCAACTGCTCTCTATGACGTGCACTGACCACTTGGGGGCAGATGCTCTGAACGGTAGGTTAGCTTGTTGCTGGGGTCTGGCCAATTGGGACTGAGTGAGATGGGCCAGACATGCCCTGGAGCCCTCCCGTGATCCCTCTCAGCTGGTCAACCTCCAATATCCCTCCCTGGCCTTGTTATGTACTCTTCGGGTCTCTCAGCCTGGCCTGTGCTGTCTTGCAATCCAGGAACTCTTCTGGGATTCAGAGAGCCAATTTCTAATCTATTATAAAAATTATATTTGCAGCTAAATTCTTTAAATAACATCAACCATAACATCGACAACAAAAATCTCTATGGGCCAAATAGCATCAATCATAAAATATACTATATACTAGTAGTTAAGGAGCACATAATACCAATTAAAAAAAAAAAACTTCAAAAAATAGAACTGATTGTCTAAATAGAAAAAAAAAAAATCTGAAAAAAAAAATGGTGGCAGAATAGATGGATATGTCCTGAGCCTTGTTCCTGAGGAGACAGAGAGAAGAGCTGATGGTCACAGTGGGAGTGTTTGTTGGAGAGTTAAAGGACAGTTATCCTCTAGGAGGAGGTAGGGGACTGCTTGATAGGGTTCCCTGGACCAGGCAGCCCCTCTGCTGCTGGGTTTTTTTCTCCAGGAGCCACCAGCTTGGATGCAGAGTCTGGGCCATCTTGAAGGGGAAAGTAGATGTTTACAGAAGCCTGAAAACCTACAGCTGCAACACCTACTGAACAGCTGCAAACCCCAAAACACCAGTCCCCAATTGACTCAAATACTCGGATTAAGAGAAGCTCTACATGCCACACAAAAAGATTAGATTTTTCCTGGGATAAGGTGAGGTCTCTGGGAACTGGAGGACCAGGGGTACTCTGCACCTAGAGAAATCTGTGGCTGTTGGGCCTGGCATGATTCGTGAGTGTGGAAGGGGGTCCACAGAGCTGCTAACAGAGGGGAGCTCTAGAAAGCAACTCATTTTGATCTGATGCAGAAGGTCAGCATGGGAGTTATTAAAGAGTGCTGGCTGCTTGGACAGGAGGGGGAAGAGGAACTGCACAGACTTGCACTCTTTCCTCTTCGGATCCTTGCTTCTGATTGTTAAGCCCAATATGTAGGATCATCCATTTGGGGACATCCTGGGACATTGCAGGGGAAAATTGTTTTTCTGGAACCTGGGGATCAGAGCAGTAGTGACCTTTGAAGAACCAATACTGGTTTATAGGCAGCCCATTCCTATAAACCAGTATTTAATGCCTCAGGGAAAGGAAGATCTAAGCACAGGCTTGAGAGGACCTATAATCTCGGAAGTCAATCCTGAAACATTGCCATTCTCAAGCTGACTCACAAATTGACTTTTGTGTAATCACAAAAGAATAAAGAATTAAGCACACCCCTGCTTAGAAACCAGGACTGGCTTACAACACTGAGCACCAGTGGAACACAGGAAACTGCAATATTGTCCTGTCTGGAAACAGGCATACCAAAGAGAACAATAGAGGAAGGCATAAAATATAACACAACCAGGTACAACACACAAGGTACTGGACAGAAATGTATTTATGATATTATAGCCACAAATAAAGGTGACCACTAGAGAGAGACAAATTAGGGCTTAGGAGAGAAAGAAGAAAAGAGAAAAGAAGGAAAAAAAGAAAGGAGATCCAAAATGTAATTGGGAGAAGAAAAAAAAGAATTAAAAAAATTAAGAGAGAAAAGAAAGAGAAAGAAACAAATTATATACATGTTGTGAAATGACTTTCACTACTGCACATTGTATTTTTTTTTAATTTTTTAATTTTTCAATATTTTATATTTTCAACTTTTACTTAAGAAACTAAGTTTTTTCTTTTTTCCTCACTCGATTTTACCTTTATAATTATTACCTTTGTATTTGCAATAAGTATTATTACTACTACTATTTTACCTTTTTGAAAAAGGTGTCATTTTATTTTCTCTCTATTTTACTTTGGGATTAGAGCTCTACATTCTATTTTTATCTTTAGCATCATTTTACTCTCTCAACTCTACCTTTATGATATCACTCTCTTCCTAAATTTTCCCATGTTGTTGTCCTGTTTCTCTTACCCTTTCCCTACTTTAGATTTCCCCTATTCTTCCTTTTTACCCCCTGTTAGAATTTCACCCACTTATATACCAAATTGCCATTCTCCTGCTCCAAGTTCATACACATCTCTCTCTTCTCTGTCTTCACTATCCAAAAAATTGTTTTTCTCTATGTCCTTTTGTTGTTGTTTGCTTGAACATTGATTATATCGTTTTTTATACATTTTTTGAGATTGTTTTTCTTATTCTTCTTGTTTTAATTGACTTTCTGTTTGCTTTTTTTGTTTGTTTTTTACCTCTGTTTTCCCTTGCCTCCCTTGATATTAATTGTTGTTTGTAGTTAGTATTAATCTTCAGGTCCTTGTTGTTGGCATTTGTTGGGATTAGTGGCTGTTCTATTGGAGTTTTCACAACATGTATATAATTTGTTTCTTTCTCTTTCTTTTCTCTCTTAATTTTTTTAATTCTTTTTTTTTCTTCTCCCAATTACATTTTGGATCTCCTTTCTTTTTTTCCTTCTTTTCTCTTTTCTTCTTTCTCTCCTAAGCCCTAATTTGTCTCTCTCTAGTGGTCACCTTCATTTGTGGCTATAATATCATAAATACATTTCTGTCCAGTACCTTGTGTGTTGTACCTGGTTGTGTTATATTTTGTGCCTTTAGATCAAAGGAGGACAGAGAGAACTACATAACCAGACACTCAGAGAAGAGAGACCATGCGCAGACAAAATGCCCGCATATAAAAGAAAAGCATGCATCACCAGAAAAGGAAGTAAACAAAATGGAGGCAAGCAACCTGCCAGAGAAAGAATTCTGAGGAATGATCATAAGGTGGCTGAAAATAATGGAAGACAAATTCAACAATATGAGGAAGAACCAAGAGGAAATGAAGAAGAACCAAGAAGACATGAAAAATTATTTCACTGCTTTAAAGAACTCAATAGAAAGCATCAAGAGTAGGCTAGAAGAAGCAGAGGATGATATCACTGAGCTGGAAGACAAAGTAGGAAAAATATCCAAGTAGAGCAATTAAAAATAAATAAATAAATAAAATAAAAATTAAAAAGCAGGAGAAGAACCTAAGGGAATGTAAGGGCAATAGGAAACAAAACAACATCTGCATAATAAAAGTTCCAGAATAAGAGGAAACTGAGCAAGGAAAAAAAAAACTGTTTGAAGAAATAATGACAGAAAACTTCCCTGATATAGGAAAAAACAAAACAAAACAACCAAATCCAAGAAGCTCACAGAGTCCCAAGCATAATGAATCTGACACCAATGCACATTAAAAAGAAATAGCCAAACACCAACAACAAAGTAAGAATCTTAAAAGTGGCTAGAGAAAGACAGAAAGTTATGTACAAAGGAACCCCCATCAGACTAGCAACTGATTTCTCAAAAGAAACCCATCAAGCCAGAAGGGAGTGGAATGAAATATACAAATAATGCAAAGAAAGGGTCTGAATCCAAGAATACTGTACCCAGCAAGGCTTTCAATAAAAATTGAAGGTGAAATTAGGAGCTTCACAGTCAAAGAAAATTTATTACCAGCAAACCAGCAATGCAAGAAATGCTAAAGGGTCTGCTGTAAAAAAAGATATAGGAAGGGAAGAAGAAACACAAGGATAAAGAATAAAAATGGTGACAACTAAGTATCTACTAAAAATAACTTTAAATGTAAATGGATAAAATGCTCCAATAAAAAGACATGCGTAATAGATTGGATAAGAAAACATGACCTATATATCTGCTGTCTACAAGAAATGCACCTCAGAAAAAAAGATGCACATAGACTGAGGGTGAAGGGATGGAAAATGGTTTTTCAGGCAAATAGAAATGAAAAAAAGAAAAAATGGGATAGCAATACTTATATGAGACAATTTAGATCTTAAAGTAAAGGACATAACCAGAGATAAAAAAGGCCACTTCATAATACTCAAGAGAAGAATCCAACAAGAAGAAATAACCCTGGTAAACATATACATATCCAATAGAGAAACACCAAAATACATAAAAAAAACAACAACTCCTCAAGGATATCAAGGGAGAAAATGACAGCAATAAAATCATAGTAGGAGACTTAAATACCCCATTATCACCATTGGAAAAATCTTCTCAGCAAAGAAACATTAATCATAAATGACTCACTAAACCAGATGGAATTAATTGACATCTTCAGAACATTTCACCCCAAAGCCACAGAATATACATTCTTCTCAAATGCACATTGGTCATTTCCAAAAATAGACCATATATGGGGTCATAGGCAAAGTCTCTTCAAATTCAAGTAGATAGAAATGATATCAAGCATCATTTCAGATCACAGTGGCATAAAACTGGAAATCAACTGCAATAAAAACAATCCAAAAAAATCAAACACATGGAGACTAAACCACATGTTATGAAACAATGACTGGGTAACCAGAGAGATCAAGGAAGAAATAAAAAACATCATGGAAACAAATGACAATGACAACACAACAATCCAAAATCTATGGGACACAGTGAAAGCAGTCTTGAGAGGGAAGTTAATAGCTCTACAATCCTATGGCAAAAAAAAAAAAAAAGTAAATAATGCTAATAAATTACCTAACCCTACAACACAAAGAGTTAGAAAGTGAGCAACAAGAAAAGTCCGGTGTAAGCTGAAGGAAGGAAATAGTAAAGATCAGAGTGGAGATAAACAACCTAGAGACCAAAGAAACAATTCAAAATATCAAGGAAACCAAGAGCTGGTTCTTTGAAAGGATAAACAAGATTGATGAATCCCTAGCTAGGCTCACCAAGAAGCAAAGAGAGAGGATTCAAATACAGAAAATCAGAAATGATAGGGGAGAAACAACAACAGACCCTACTGAAATACAAAGATTTGTTAAAAATACTATAAACAACTCTATTCCAACAAACTGGACAACCTGCAGGAAATGGATATATTCCTAGAAAAATATAACCTTCCAAAACTCAATAAGGAAGAATCTAAACATCTCAATAAACCAATTACTATGGAAGAAATTGAAGCAATCATCAAAAAGCTTCCAACAAACAAAAGCCCAAGGCCAGACAGCTATACAAGGGAGTTTTAACAGACATTCAAAGAAGAATTAAAACCTATCCTTCTCAGACTATTCCAAAAAATTCAAGACATGGAAACACTTCTAAGCACCTTCTATGAAGCCAGTATCACCCTAATACCAAAACCAGATTAAGACAACACAATGAAAGAGAATTACAGGCCAGTAACCCTCATGAAGATAGATGCCAAAATTCTAGTAAATAGGATCCAGCAGTACATCAGAAAGATCATACACTATGACCAAGTAGAATTTATCCCACGAATGCACGGATGGTACAATATCTGAAAATCAATAAATGTGATACCTCACATAAAGAAATTGAGAGATAAAAGTCACAATTGATGCAGAATAAGCATTTGACAAAAGCCAACACCCTTTCTTGATAAAAACTTTCAGCAAATAGAAGGATCATACCTCAACATAATCAAAGCCATTACAACTAACATATTCAATGGGCAAAAACTAAAACCATTTCCCCTAAGAACAGAAACAAGACAGAGATGCCCACTCTCATCATTACTGTTTAACAGAGTACTGGTAGTATTAGCTATTGCAATTAGACATGAAGAAGAAACAAAAGGCAACCAAGTTAGAAAGAAGAAGTAAAGCTGTCCTTATTTGCAGATGACATGATACTGTACATAGAAAACCTGAAAGACTCCATCAAAAATCTAATTGACTTAATAAATGAATTTGGCAATGTAGCAGGATACAAAATTAATGCCACGAAGTCTATGGCATTTCTTTACAGAAAGAACTTACAGAAAGAGAGACTAAAAATGCAATCCCATTTGCCATAGTACCAAAAAAATTATGATACCTAGCAATAAATTTAACTAAAAAGATAAAAGACTTATATGAGGAAAACTACAGGACACTGAAAAAAGAGATAGAGAAAGTCATAAACAGATCATGGATTGGAAGAATCAACATAATTAAAATATCCATACTACCCAAAGCAGTCTATAGATTCAATGCACTCTCAATTAAAATACCAAAGGCATATTTAAAAAATCTCAAAAGTACTCTCCAAAGACTCATCTGGAATAAAAATAGACCCCCAGTAGCCATAGCAATCCTGAGAAAGAAGAATAAAGTAGGTAGGATCTCAATATCATATTTCAAGCTGTATCACAAAACCACTGTTCTTAAAACAGCCTGGTACTGGCATAAGAATGGACATATAGATCAATATAATAGAATAGAGAATCCAGATATTGACCCAAACCACTATGCTCAATTAATATTTGACAAAGGAGGCATGAACATACAATGGAGTTAAGACAGTCTCTTCAATAAATGATGTTGGGAAAATTAGACAGATACATGCAAAAAAATGAAGCTAGATCCACAACTTACACCAAATACAAAAATAAACTAAAAATGGATTTAAACATGAGATGGGAAACCATAAAAATGGTAGAGGAATCACAGGCAGCAAAATCTCAGACATATGCTGAAGGAATTTCTTCACTGATACCACTCCAAGGGCAATGGAAGCTAAAGATTAAATAAACAAATGGAACTACATGAAAATAAAAAGCTTTTGTACAGCAAAAGAAGCCATCAAAAAACAACAAAAAAAACCCCCACTGTATGGGAGAATGTATTTGCAAATGTTATCACTGATAAAGATTTAATCTCCAACATCTACAGTCAACTTATACAACTTAATAAGAGGAAGATAAATGATCCAATAAAAAAAATGTGCAACAAATCTAAAGAGAACCTTTTCGAAAGAAGACAGAAGGAAGACCAAGAGATACATGAAAACATGCTCAAAGTCACTAATTATCTGAGAGATACAAATCAAAATGATAATGTAATATCATCCCACACTTGGAGAATGGCAATCATCAACAAATCAATAAACCATAAGTGTTGGTGAGGGTGTGGAGAAAAAGAAACCCTTGTGTACTCTTGTGGGAATGCAGATTGGTGCAGCCACTGTGGAGAACAGTACGGAGTTTTCTCAAAACACTAAAAATGGAACTGTCATTTGACCCAGTAATCCCACTCCTAGGAATATATCCCAAGAAAGTAGAAACACCAATCAGAAAGGATTTATGCACCACTATGGTCATAGCAGCTCAATATACAATAGCTAAGATTTGGAAACTGCGTAGGTGCCCGGCAGCAGATGATTGAATCAGAAAACTGTGGTATATCATCTACTCAGTGAAATACTATGCTACCATAAAAAAGAAGGAATTATTACCATTTGAAGCAACCTGGATGGGATTGGAGAGAATTATACTAAGTGAAATAAGCCAGTCAATGAAAGAAATATACCACATGATTTCACTCATTTATGGACAAAAAAGAACATTATAAACTGATCAACAATAGGATTGATACAGAGGCATTAAGCATCAAACAGACTGTCAAATTACAGCGGGAAGATTAGGGAGAGTTGGGGTAGATTAGAGATCATCCGAAGGCCTTGTATGCATGCATATAAGCATAAGCAATGGACATAAGACACCGGGGGTTAGTCCATGCATGGGAGTGGAGTGGGGGCAATGGTAAAATATATACACATGAAATACATTAATAAAAAATATTAAAAAATGAAAAAAATCTAGAAATTGGGATCCTCGAAATATATATGAATTTAGCAAGACTGTAGAATGCATGTATGTCACAAGCATAATCTTTTGTAATAGTGATAAATAATTTGAAATTAGAGTTTTAAAATACTTTAAAAAATAATACCAAAAAATAAAACATTTAGCTATTATCTGCATAATCTCTATGTGGTAAATCACAAAACACTGGTTTTTAAACAAATCAAAGAAGGCCCAAGTAAATTAAGAGATATACCCAAGTTCAAAAATTGAAAATATTCAATTTTGTTGATATGTCATCTCTCACAATCTGATCTCTAGATCAAATGTAATCTCAATTTAAACATCACCAATGTTTTTATTATATATTGACAAGCAAATCCTAAAAATTCTATGGAAAGACAAAATAACTAAGACAGCCAATGCTGAGGCTCTGAAATTATGGAAAATGAGAACAAATTCATAGAACTCACAGTAACAAATTTTAAGAATTATTGTGATGCTATAATAAATATGTGAGTATGGGATTCTCAAAAGAAAAGACACATAGACCAAAGAGAATGAAGAACCTATAAATATATCCAGACAAATATATTCAACTGATTTTTATAAAGTTATAAAGGTAATTTGATAAAAGATAATTTTTCAAAAAATCAATTTGCTTCATGCCTTACACCATATGCAATTCCCACAAAGGATTATAAATCTAAATATAACATATAAAACTATAAATCTTCTTAAAGAAAATGTAGAAGAAGTCTATTTACAATGGATAAATTAAAAACTTTTTAGAAATCAAAAGCATGATCCATAAAAAAAATATTGGTTAATTGAACTCTATAAAAATTTTAAATATTTGCTCTTTGGAAGACAGTGCTATGCAACTGAAAAGACAATTAATGGGGAAAATATTTGTAAATCACTTATGTGAGCTATTACTTGGGATGAAAATATATAAAAAATCCCAAATTCAATAAAATGAAAATCAATAGCACAATGAAACATATTCACAACATTTGAAGACACATATATGTGTATATTGCACATGTGTCTAATAAGCACATGGAAAAATGGTCAATATCATTACTCACCTGCAAAATGCAGATTAAAACTACTGAGCTGCCACTAGACACTTATAAGAATCTTTAAAATTTTTAAAAACTGCAATATCAACATATTTGAAATAGCTTTCATGAATTGCTAAGGGAATTTGAAAAGAGACAACTATTTTGAAAGATAATTTGGTAGGTTCTTTTAAAGTTAATATTTTAAGAATCATCATATTTCTCTTTAAAAAGCCAAAGTAATAATATGAGCTAGCAATCTCACACAGGTATTTACCTAAGGGAATTCTGAAATTTATGTTCACATAGCTTTATTCACGATCACTAAAAACTTTAAGCAACTCTATGGTGATCAGAACAATGATTCTTCAATATCTACATTTTAACCCCTGCAGCCTATGAATATGCTAGTTACATGGCAAAGGCATGTTAGACTTTCAGATGGAATCAAAGTTGCTAAAGTTGCTAATTTGCTGACTTTACAACAAATACAGAAGTTATCCTAGGTTATGCAGGTGGGTTGAAGGTAATCACAGAGGTCTTTTTTTAAATATATTTTTTATTGATTTTTTACATAGAGGAAAGGAGAGGGATGGAAAATCAGATAAATCGATGAGAGAGAAACATCAATCAGCTGCCTCCTGCACACCTCCTATGGGGGATGTGCTAGCAACCAAGGTATATACCCTTGACCAGAATTGAACCTGGCACCTTTCAGTCCACAGGCCAATGGTCTATCCACTGAGCCAAACCAGTCAGGGCCACAGAGGTCTTTAAAAGTGAAAGAGGGTCAGGAAAAATGGCGGTGGAATAAACGGACGTTTCTGGAGCCTTATTGCTGGGCAGATGTGGAGAGCAGCTGAGAGTCGCACTGGGAGTGTTTGTTGGCAAGTTAAGAGTCAGTTATCCACCAGGAGAAGGTGGGGGACTGCTGGACGGGGCTCCCCTGACCAGGCAGCCCCACTACCATGGGATTTTTTTTCTGCTGGAGCCACCAGTGCGAATGCGGAGACTGCGCCATTTTGCAGGGGGAAGTGGATGTCTACAGAGGTCTGAAAACCTACAACTGCAGCACCCACTGAACAGCTGGGAGACCCAGAACACCGCTCTCCAATTGGCATAGACACTTGGACTTAGAGGAGCTCCACACACCACATGGAAAGGTCAGATTTCACCTGGGATAAGACTCTTGTGTGTTGTGCCTGGTCGTGTTGTAATTTGTGCCTTTACATCAACATAGGAGAGAGAACTACATAACTAGACACCTGGAAAAGAAAGACCATGGTCAGATGAAGAAACAGCCCACAAATGACAGAAAAGCAGGTATCACCAGAAAATGAAGTAAAGGAAATAGAAGAAGAAATAGACCTGCCAGAGAAAGAGTTCAGAAAATGGTCATAAAGTGGCTGAGAAGAATGGAAGACAACATCGACATTGTGAGTAAGAGCCAAGACGAAATGAAGAAGAAGCAAGAAGAAATGCAGAATAATCAAGAAGAAATGAAAAATGACATCACTGCTACAAAGAACTCAATAGAAAGCATCAAAAGTAGACTAGAAAAAGCAGAGGCCCACATCAGTGAGCTAGAAGACAAGGTAGGAAAAAGTACGCAAGTACAGCAGCTTCTAGAAAAAAAAATAAAAAGCAAGAGGAGAGCCTAAAGGAACGTTGGGATAATACAAAATAAAACAACATCTGCATAATTTGGGTTCCAGAAAGAGTGGAAATTGAGCAAGGATTAGAAAAACTATTTGAAGAAATAATGACAGAAAACTTCCTCAATATAGGAAAGAAAAAACCCACACAAATCCAATAAGCTCACAAAGTCCCAAGCAGAATGAACAACACAAAACCGACACCAAGGCACATTATAATTAAATTGGCAAACACTGAGGAAAAAGTAAGAATCTTAAAAGTGGCCAGAGAGAAACAGAAAGTTACCTACAAAGGAACCCCCATGAGAATAGCACCTGATTTCTCAACAGAAACTCATCAGGCAAGAATGGAATGGAATGATATATATATAGTCATTCAAAAGAAGGCTTTGAAACCAAGAATACTGTGGGCAGCAAGGCTTTCAATCAAAATTAAAGGTGAAATCAGGAGCTTCACAGACAAAATATACTAAGGGAATATATTACCACCAAACCAGCAATGCAAGAAATGTTAAAGGGTCTGCTGTAAAAAAAAAGAAATAGGAAGCAAAGAAGGAACTCAGGAGTAAAGACTAAAAATGGTGACAGAGAAGTACCTATCAATAATAACTTTAAATACAAACGGATTAAGTGCTCCAATCTAAAGACATAGGGTAACGGATTGGATAAGAAAACATAATCCATATATCTGCTGTCTACAGAAAACCCACCTCAGAAAAAGAAATGCACACAGACTGAGGGTGAAGGCATGGAAGACTGAATTTAAGGTAAGTGGAAATGAAATAAAAGCTGGGGTTGCAATATTTATATCTGACAAATTAGATCTCAAAGTGAAGGACATAACAAGAGATAAAGAAGTCCACTTCATAATACTAAAGGGAACAATCCAACAAGAAGAAATAACTCTGGTAAACATATATGCACCCAATATAGGAGCACCTAAATACATAAAAAAACTCCTGGAGAATATTAAGGGAGAGATTGACAGCAATACAATCACAGTAGGAAACTTTAATACCCAACTGTCACCACTGGGTAAATACTCTAAACAAAAAATCAGTAAAGAAATATCAATCCTAAATGACTCATTAGACTAGATGAAATTAATTGACATCTTCAGAACATTTCACCCCAAAGCCACAGAATATACATTCTTCTCTAGTGCACATGGGTCATTTTCAAAGATAGATCATATGTTGGCTCATAGAAAAAGTCTTTTCAAATTCAAGAAGATAGAAATCATATCAAGGATTTTCTCAGACCACAGTGGCACAAAACTGGAAATCAAATGCAATAAAAGCAAACCAAAGAAATCAAACACATGGAGACTAAACAGCATGCTATTAAACAACGAGTGGGTAACCAGAGAGATCAAGGAAAAAATTAAAAACATCATGGCAACAAATGACAATGGCAACACAACAAAAAAAATTTATTGGACACAGTGAAAGCAGCCTTGAGAGGGAAGTTCATAACTCTACAGACTATGGCAAAAAAGAAGAAACAATGTTAATAAATTTCCTAACCCTACAACTCAAAGAGTTAGAAAGAGAGCAACAAGAAAAGCTCAATATGCAGAAGGAAGGAAATAGTAAAGATCAGAGCGGAATTAAACAACATGGAGACCAAAGAAACAATTCAAAATATCAACGAAACCAAGAGCTGGTTCTTTGAAAAGATAAAAAAGATTGATGGACCTCTAGCCAGGCTCACCAAGAAGCAAGGAGAGAAAAGCCAAATAAACAAAATCAGAAATGAAAGAGGAGAAATAACAACAGACCCCGCCAAAATACAAAGGATTGTTAAAAATTACTATGAACAACTCTATTCCAACGAATTGGACAACCTGCAAGAAATGGACATATTCCTAGATAAATATGACCTTCCAAAATTCAATCAGGAAGAATCTAAACATCTCAATAGTCCAATAACTACGGAAGAAATTGATGCAGTCATCAAAAAGCTTCCCGCAAACAAAAGCCTGGGGCCAAAAAGCTACTGAGGAGAGTTTTACCAAACATTCAAGGAAGAATTAAAACCTATCCTCATCAGACTATTCAAAAATATTCAAGAAGAAGGAACACTTCCAAACACTTTCTGTGAAGCCAGCATCACACTAATACCAAAACCAAATAAAGACAACACAAGGAAAGAGAATGATAAGCCAATATCTCTCATGAACATAGACGTCAAAATCCTCAACAAAATTCTAGTAAATCGGATCCAGCAATACATCAGAAAGATCATGCACCATGACCAAATAGGATTCATCCCAGGAATGCAAGGATAGTACAATATCTGTAAATCAATAAACATGATACATCACATAAACAAATTGAAAGATAAGAATCACATAGTCATATCAATTGATGCAGAAAAAGCATTTGACAAAATCCAACACCCTTTACCTTGATAAAAACCCTAAGCAAGGTGGGAATAGAAGAAGGATCATACCTCAACATCATAAGAGTCATATATGATAAACCCACAGCTATCATCATACTCAATGGTCAAAAACTGAAACCATTTCCCCCTAGAACAGGAACAAAAAAGCATACCCACTCTCACCTCTCCTGTTCGACATATTACTAGAAATATTAGCCCTTGCAATTAGACAAGAAGAAGAAATAAAAGGCATCCAATTGGAAAAGAAGAAGTAAAGCTGTTCTTATTTGCAGATGACATGATACTGTACATAAATACCTGAAGGACTCCATCCCAAAACTAATTGACTTAACAAATGAATTCAGCAATATAGCAGGATACAAAACTAATGCCAGGAAATCTGTGGCATTTCTATACATTAATAGTCAACTTACAGAAAGTGAGACTAAAAAAGTAATCCCATTTACCATCACACCAAAAAAAATAAGATACCTAGGAATAAATCTAAGGAGGTATAAGACCAATATGCAGAAAACTACAGGACAGTGATCAAAGAGATAGAGGAAGATGTAAACAGATGGAAGAGCATACCTTGCTCATGGATTGGGAGAATCAATCTAATTAAAATGTCCATACTACCCAAAACAATGTATAGATTCATTGCACTATCCATTAAAATACCAATGATATATTTCACAGACCTAGAAAGATCTCTTCAAAGATTCACTTGGAACAAAAAAAGAGAGTGAATAGCCACAGCAATCCTGAGAAAGAATGATAAATTAGGTGGAATTTCAATACCAGATTTCAAGCTATATTACACAGCAACTGTTCTCAAAACATCTTAGTACTGGCATAAGAACAGACATATAGACCAATGGAATAGAATAGAGAATACAGATATCTACCTAAGCCACTATGCTCAAATAATGTTTGACAAAGGAGGCATGCACATTCAATGGAGCCAAGACAGCCTCTTCAATAAATGGTGTTGGGAAAATTTGACAGATACATGCAAAAAAATGAATCTGGACCACCAGCTTACACCATATACAAAAATAAACTCAAAATGGATACAGGAATTAAACATTAGACAGGAAACCATAAAAATACTAGAGGAATCCACAGGCAGCAAAATCTCAGACATTTTCCAAAAGAACTTCTTCACTGATACTGCTCCAAGGGCAATGGAAGCTAAAGAAAAAATAAACAAATGGGGCTACATCAAAATAAAAAGCTTTTGCACAGCAAAAAGAAGCCATCAACTAAACAACAAGAAAGACCACTGTATGGGAGAACATATTTGCCAATGTTATCACTGATAAAGGTTTAATCTCCAAAATCTACAGCCAACTTATACAACTTAATAAAAGGAAGATGAACGATCCAATAAAAAAATGGGCAACGGACCTAAATAAAACCTTTTTGAAAGATGACAGAAGGAAGGCCAAGAGACCCATGAGAACATGTTCAAAGTCACTAATCATCTGAGAGATGCAAATCAAAACGACCATGCGATACCATCTCACACCTGTCAGAATGGCAATGATCAACAAATCAACAAATGACAAGTGTTGGCAAAGATGAGGAGAAAAAGGAACTCTTGTGTACTGTTGGTGGAAATGCAGACTGATGCAGCCACTGTGGAGAACAGTATGGAGTTTCCTCAAAAAACTAAAAATGGAACTCCCATTTGACCCAACAATGCCACTCTTAGAAATATATCCTAAGAAAGTAGAAACACCAATCAGAAAGGATTTATGCACCCCTATGTTCATAGCAGCACAATTTACAATAGCTACAATTTGGAAACAGCCTAGGTGCCCGTCAGCAGATGAGTGGATCAGACAACTCTGTTATATCTACACAATGGAATTCTATGCTGCATTAAAAAGAAGGAATTCTTAGCATTTGCAGCAACCTGGATAGAATCGGAGAGTATTATGGTAAGTGAAATAAGCCAGTCAATGAAGGAGAAACACCACATCATATCACTCATTTGTGGATAATAAAAAACATTATAAACTGATGAACAAAAGAATAGATACAGAGGCATTAACTCATTCAACAGATTGTCAAATTACAACAGGAAGATGATGGAGATGTGGGGTAGATAAGAGATCAACCAAAGGACTTGTATGCATACATATAAACATAACCAATGAACACAAGACACTGGGGGGTTGAGGTATGCCTGGGAGTGGTGGTGCAATGGGAAGATATGTATACATGTAACACAATAAAAATTAAAAAAAAAAGTGGGAGAGGAATTGGAATTCAAAGTCAGAGAGATGGTCAGTGAGTAGGCTCAGCTTAGCATTGCTGAATGAGAAATGGGAAGAAGAAGACAGGAATCACAAGCCCAAGAATGAGGGTGGCTTTTAGAAACTGGAGGGGAAGAGGCAATTTCTGCCCTAAAGGCTCCGAAGAGAATGCAGCTCTGCTGAGATATTTAGTTTAGACTTACTTGGACCTCGGACCTAATTAAGTTACAATAATTACTTTGTTTTATTATAAGCCATTAAGTTAGCACTAATTTATTTCCGAAGCATTAGAAAATTAATATATTCATATGTCGTACAAGACAAGAACAGAGAAATTGTTACAGCTGTACCATTAACTACTTCTCAACAATAAAAATGAAACTACCCATGGAATGACATAAATGAAAATTAAAGTCATTTTACTAATTCAAAGTAGCTAAATCCCAATGGCATTTAATAGTGTTCACACAAAATGAAAATGACAAGGATGGAAACATATAACTAGTTACCAGGTTTTGGAGCTGTACAAGTGGGTTGATCCCAAAAGGGCAACACAAGAGTATATTTGGGGAAATAGAAGTATCCTGTATAATAAAAACCTAATATGCAAATTGAATGAACGTCAGGATGACTGATCATATGACATGCACTGACCACCAGGGGCAGATGCTCAACGTAGGAGATGCCCCCTGGTGATCAGTGTGCTCCCACAGGGGATCCCTGTTCAGCCAGAAATCGAGTTCATGGCTGGTGGGCACAACAGCGGTGATGGGTGCCTCTCCTGCCTCCAAGGCAGCGCTAAGGAGTCGTGAGCCAAGTGGTAGGAGCAGTGAGCAGGCAGGTAGTAAGAAGCAAGGGCCCCTGGACTACAAGAGGAATATCTGCCTGCCATAGGGTGCAGGCCAAGCTGAGGGACCCCCCTTTCCCAAGTGCACAAATTTTCATGCACTGGCCTCTAGTTTTAAATAATACATGACTATATACCAAAATCCATGGAACTGGATACCACATAGCAGGAATTTTAACTGTGCAAATAAAAATATCAATCAGGAAATTAGGGAACCTGCAGGGGGAAATAACCATATGTATCCTATGCCACTTAGCAAGATACCTGCCTAAGTCTACACTTAACTATGCAGCAGACAGAATGTGGGGTGGTCAGCAGACAATGTGGGACCTGCCAATAGTATATTGCCTCACAATATTTGCTAGTTAGCTGCTAGATAAATGCACAGATGACTATTTGTAAGTAGCATCTGCCTGCATAATGTAAGGTAGGACATGAAGACGAGTAAGTCTCTATTTCCATTTTTGTGCACTTATTAAAATTGTCCATGTCATACAATGTACATAAAGTGATCAGAATTTTCAGTTTTACTTTGTTTACAAATAAAATGCATAAAACGCATGAAAGGCTAATCACATTTTCAATTTCAGATAATGAAATCATAATGTCTGTGTAATTTACCTCACCATTTTATTCCCACTAGGTTTATAGAAGGTTTAAAAATTTATTTTATTGTTATAATGATTATTTCTGTGGAATCTGGAAATACTTAGTTTCTCTCTCCTTTGCCATTTTTCTTCCGCATCAGAAAATCCATATAGTTTAAAATAATAGTCATCCAATATGGCTTGTTTCAAGCAAAGCTTTTAATTTATTCTGTCATAAGAAAACAAAAGTTTAACCTTAGATTAAAATATAACTACTTTTCTTCAAGTGAATACAATTGTTAGTGAATCATTCCCTGTGGATCCATTGCACACAAAATGTGCTATAAATTAAAAATAAATGCCAAAACTGAGATAAAAGCATATCTTTATTATTCATATTTATATATAACTAGAGGCCCTGTGCACGAAATTTGTGCACAGAGTAGGGGGATTGTCTCTCAGTCCAGCCTGCACCCTCTCCAAACTGAACCTCCTTGAGGGATGTCTGACTTCCTGTTTAAACAGGAAGTCAGACATCCTTCTCACAATCCAGGATTGCTGGCTTTCAAATGCTCATCTGCCTGCTCTCCTGATTGCCTCTAACTGTTTCTGTCTTCCAGCCTGATCACCCCCTAACCAGCCTGATTGATGCCTAACTGCTTTCCTGCTAGCCTGTTTGCTTCTAACTGCCCTCCCTTGCAGGCCTGGTCCCTCCCAACCGCCCTCCCCTACTGATCATCTTGTGGTGGCCATCTTGTGTGCACAAGGAGGCAGTCATCTTTGACCACATGGGGGCAGCCATCTTGTGTTTGAGTGATGGTCAATTTGCATATTATTCTTTTATTAGAAAGGATTAGATAGGATAGAGGCCTGGTGCACAGGTGGGGGCCTGCTGGTTTGCCCTGAGGGGTGTCCGGGATCATAATGAGGGTTCCCTTGTGGCCTGGGGTGGCCTGAATGAGTGGCCTGCAGTGATTTTCAGGCTGGCCATGCCCCCCTCCCAGCAACCCAAGCAGAGACCCTGGTATCTGAAATTTATTTATCATCTATAATTGAAACTTTGTAACCTTCAGTGGAGCCAAGCCTCCTGCTCACTCTGTGGCCACAGTCATTTTTGTTGGGATTTATTTATCTTCTATAATTGATACTTTGTAGCCTTGAATGGAGGCCTGGGCCTGCCAGGGTATGCAGAAAGCTTGTCTTCCTCCATCGCTAGGGGAAACTCAAGGCTCCTGCTTTCTCCATGGTCGCAGTCACCTTTGTTGGTTTAATTTGCATACTCACTCCTTATTGGCTGGTGGGTGTGGCTTGTGGGTATAGTGGAGGTATGGTCAATTTGCATATTGCTCTTTTATTAGAATTATTTATACATCTAAATGCTCATACATTTGTATGTGTTTACATACACAATTATATATACTTAATTTCTAAATTTACTATTATTAATGTCTTACTGTTCTGGTCAAGCTTTCCATTGTATATACTGATGGTGAAAGAAAAAAACAAACAAGAAATCCCAACTGTTGAGTGAGTTGTTTACCAATAGCTGAAATCCTGAGTTTGGAATATTCCTTTTGTGTTGGCAGCAACTCAAATTTAGTTCAGAATATTGGATTTTTCATATGTAATTTAAAAGAATTACTCATCTAGAGGAAAATATCTGTAGTATTTTTTAAGACCCTGATTTCTTATCTTATGTACCAAAGCTGTATCTATGTTTTAACATTAAACTTCCATGTCTCTTCATCAAATTGGATTTCACTTCCTGATCTTTTTAATGACCCTCTTTATCAGGCTTTACTCTTGGCTGTCATTAAAAAACATTTCTCAAATAAGAAGGATGTATGCTATGAACTTTATCTTCTCAGAGTGAATTCAAAGGCTTTCTCCTAAAATGGATAGTTAGTGACATTTTGAAATTATCAATTAACCTCTATCAGAAGTCCCTGCTCTGTAACACTCTCTTTAACTTGCTAAGACCTTGGCAGTGACCTTGTTCCTCTCTACTTGTCCACTTGAAAGATGTCCTCATTCCCTGTGGATGCATTAAACATGGTTAAAAATGCTCTTTGGGACCAATAGCATTCCCTTTGCAGCTGCTTCTTCATTAAGAACTGCTCATGGGTTTGAGAACTAGTGGCTTCTGAAGCCTGAGACTAGTTCTGAAAAAGTTGGTTTTATCTGTTCATTTTGTAGGTACATAGCTCTGGCCTTTCTGTGCTTTTTCTGTGATTTTTGTCTAGTACTTTAAATACAATGGAATATAATATTGAATTTTACACTGTGCAGTCTTATATGTCTTTAGTTACACTATATATAATTCATAGTCTTAGACAAGTTAATTAAAATCTTAAAGCCTTGCCTTTTTTGTGTGTGAATAAAATAAGAAATTGTTACAGAAACTTTCTCAAAAAGTTTAAAGACTTAATTCTATGTAAAGTACCCATACACTGCCTGGTGCAACCCAACCACTTAATAAAAATATCATCTATTGCTTGTTTTAACAAAAAAATCTAGGCTATAATAAAAAAAGTATTTATTTGAATAAAGAAGTGATTGCAGTACAGGGCACAGATTCAGGGAGCAACATATATTACGATCCTAAGAGAGAAAAGAAAAGCAGGGCTATAAAGACAGGGGCTGCAAACACTGTCCTCAGTCCCTAATCTTTATATAAATGAAGAAGTCCGGCTAAATTCATAGGGATTGGATGAGCTCAATATGCAAACAAGGGTAGCAAAACGGGTTGGCTCCTTTCAAAATAAGAAACTTAGTTGATCTGGCTGTCATGGTGAGACAATGAAAGCTCAGGCAGAGCTGAAAAGTTCAAAAGTTCCTGAAGATGTGCTCTAGGTGGAGAGTATATAAGATAAACTTCCTCAAGGCCTCCTAGTTCCATTTCCATTCCCTCAACATAAATGACTCCACCTTGGCAAACTCCATTCACATTTGTTATTTATGAAAAGGGATTTCAAGCACTTGTTCTATTTAATAAAACCCTATATGCAAATTGACCGAACACCTATGATGCGCACTAACCACCAGGGGGCAGATGCTTAATGCAGGAACTGCCCCCCCACCCCTAGTGGTCAGTGGGCTCCCACAGGGGAAGCACTGCTCAGCCAGAAGCCAGGCTTACTGCTGGCGAGCACAGCAGCGGTGGTGGGAGCCTCTCCTGCCTCTGTGGCAGCACTAATGACCCCTCAGGGGGTTGTCTGCCTGCCAGCTTACGGTGAGTCTGCCTAAGCTGGCAGGCAAACAATCCCCCGAGGAGTCCCATACTGTGAGAGGGTACAGGCTGGGCTGAGGGCACCCTTCCCTCATGCACTGGGCCTCTAGTTTATACATAATCTCATTTGAATTGAACAACTGTGATAGAGGAACTGTTTCAAATTTTCCATATTAAATATCTGAACACCAGAGATATTAAAACTTTAAGTTTCTACATAGTTAATGGAAAAACATGTGTATGGTGCAGGCCATTTGATTCCAATCCTGCACACTTCACACTCTGCCATAGCTACTAGGAGGCTGAGAAAGGAGACATCCCACAAGGAGAAGCTGCCAATGTACTCACTAAACTTGTCAGCACTGTTTTCACATCAAAACTCTCACCCCTCAAGATTTGCTATTATTTCCGTTCTACCACACTGGTCTAAAGATCATTACTAGTATTTGTCTCTTGGATTATTGCACTGGCTTTCTACCTTATCCCTACCTTGCCAGCTTTCACCCAGCACACAGAGTATACAATCAACACATTAGACTACATGACGCTTAATCTTAAATGAGACCATGGGAATACTTTGTACAAAATATTTCTTTGGCATTGCACCTGATTCATTTGCCAAATGTGTTTTGAAACTTAAATGAATATAAGTGGGTACATTGTTAAGTAGATATGGGCATTTTAAGATGGTGTTTAGCATTTTACATATAAAGTAAATATATATAAAACATAAAATAAGTATATATATCCTATCAAATAAAAGAGAAACATGCAAATTGACCATATCTCCACTACGCCCACCAGCCAATCAGGAGTTAGTATGCAAATTAACCAAACCAAGATGGAAGAGCGAAGACTGAAGACAGTGTAGAAAGAAGCCAAGCTCTGCAGAACTGAGCAAAGCTGCGATGAAGCAAGTGGGGCTGTGGAGAAGGAAGGGAAGCAGGCGAGGTAGCGGAGATGAGAGGGAAGCAGGTGGGGCAGCACAGAAAGCTGCAGGAAGCCCTTTTCTTGCAGGAATCTTCCTGCAATGGGCCTCTAATATATATCCCTTTAAATATTCGGCAGTTTTCTTTTAACCCATATTCAGTGGCCTAATGTTTGTGTCTCCCTAAAATTCCTATGTTGAAATCCTAATACCCAATATGAAGGTATTAGGAGGTGGAGTCTTCAGGAGATGCTTAAGCAATGGGAGTAGAACCCTGAGCTATGGGATTAGTGCCTTATAAAAGAGGTTTCAGAGAGCTCCCTACTCTTTCCACTAAGTGAGGACACAGCAAAGAGGAGCCTGCTACGAACCAGGAAAAGGTCCCTCTGTCAACAATGTGGCAGAATCTAAAACTTCTGCCTTCTAGAACTGTGAGAAATAAATGTGTGTGTATCAGTTGCCCCTCTATGGTATTTAGCTGCAGCAGCCTGCATGGCCTGGGGCACCATGTCCATGGTTCTTCCTGCTCCTCTACCAAAGATGATAGCTGCTGTGCTTCCTATCTGCCTCTCTTACAAAGGTCTTATCCTTGTAAGTTACTCTCTGTCCACAGCACTCTGGTGAGTTCAAAATCCATTTGTTTTTGTAGTTAGGCTAAGAGTTACATTTCCTTGCCATTTGTCAAGTCCTACGGGAAAGCAGAAATCTAACTTTTTGAAATAGGACTTCAGGTAATTGCTTTCAATCTGTTATCTTGGGTATAACTTCACATGTCAGAAGGTGCCTGTTCATGTAAATTCCTCCTCATAGATGTGGCCCTCTATATATTTTTGGTCTTGTCTGACCTAATCCTAAAAGTTTTAGATATTTTCTCTGTGGCAAAAAATAAGCTGACTCTGTTCACAAGAATGTGCACCAGGTTAGATGACTCAATAAAAGATGAAACTTTTTTGCTGAACCAGTGTGGCTCAGTGGCTGAGCATTGACCCATGAAACAAGAGGTCATGGTTCTATTCCCATCAGGGCACAGGCCTGGGTTGTGGGCTCAAATCCCAGTGTGGGGCAATCAGAAGGCAACCGATCAATGATTTCATCATTGATGTTTCTATTCTTCTTTCTCTCTCTCCCTTACTCTCTCTGAAATTAATAAAAACATATTTTTTAAAAAGATGAACCTTTTTTTGATGCTTCATTTGAAAGGCCTTCAAAAACACCTATCTTCTATCTTTAGCATGTATTTTTTACTCTTACTTAGCATCCATTTTCCTCTTGATTGTCATTTATGCCTCTTCCCGCTTAGACTAATTTTGTCTGACCTGTTATGGGTGACTGTACCAGAAATTTAAATCCCTTGACATCCAACATTTGTGTGTGTGTGTGTGTGTGTGTGTGTGTGAAGTCAGCTAAAGCTGACAGCTTAATAACCTTCACACTTTTTATGTAAGTGCTAATAGAATAAAAAAAAAAAATAAATAAATGAGTCACATTCGTTTTTGAGTGTTTTTTTGAGCTCCTCTTACGTATCTATTTTCAATCAAGGGCTTTAGACACAGTGATAACCACATATTTTTTTTCACCACCTTAGAATTTATAGACGAAGAACTGTATGTGACTGAGTCTATATGGCCCCAGAAGTCATGCAAATATTGTTGTTCTTATGATATGTTTCCATAAGTCTACATAGACATATAAATTCAGTAAACATATTCTAGAGAAAGAAGTATGAGAGGAATGGATCACAGGTTCTAATTATTGCATCACTATTATATGAAAAATGAATGTGAAACCAAATAAATGTGAAGATATTGAATTTTTCCAGCCATCAAAAATACAAGGTAAAATATTAAAGTAAGATGTTAATCTATGGTAAGACAAAACAAAACTTAATAGAAAAATATAGAGCCTTAGGGAACTTGTTGCAATTTTACATATTTTTGTGTTTACACTGGAATCAGCAACTGGGAATATAATTTAGCAATACATTTTAATAATTTTAACATTTTTCTTAATATTATTCCTTTAAATATCTAACTGTATGAGTTAAAATAATGATGTTTGTAAATAAAGATGTTGCATATTTGTATCTAATAAAGTATAGTATGTTAATGTTATAGATTATTTTTCAATATATAAAATTATCCTTATACTTTCTCTCATACATTTTGTTACTAATCCATTTTTGCAAAAGTCAAAACCTTAGCATACTTCATCTGTAATCATAGACAATCAAATTCAATATCTATCCATAACTTTCTCCTCAATTGTAAGTGCCAACATTTTTGGTTCCCCTTTAGGGGCTCATCTGAGTTTCCTCCTACAAAATGAGGCAATGAAAATATTCTCTTCTACAGAAAGTTATAATGAGTGCAGATTTAGTTGAATACAACATTTAGAATAATTAACAGGGAAAGTCTTAAATGGTTTCACTCTGCAAGGGCCCAGCAGTGTGAACTCAAAACCAAAGGGATATTTTACAAGTTTTATTTTAATCATTATGTTTCATTATTATGATGTTTAACATGCAAAAAAAAGGGGAAATAATAAAATTCAATTTTATTCACTCACTCAGAAACAAAATTCATTCTAATTCAGGACATTGGTTGTATATGAGAATGGATGGTGTGTAATGGGACGAATAACTTCTATTTCTTTTGCATTTTATGCCCTGTGTTTTTTCCTCTAAAGATTACAAATAAAGAAAGCTGATTCTACTGTTTTGCTAATAAGCTGCTTCAAGAAAAATTCTAAAATGCAATTTAAAGTCTCTATAACATTTACAGTAATTTAGCAAGATTGAAACAATTATGTTTTTAATAGGACTTGAAAATAATAGTTCTAGTGCTTATAGCAATGTTTAGTGACAAGCAGCTCTTGTGGACCAAATGATGTTAAAATTTGAGATAGTAAATATGATACAAATTTACCTGCATAAAACCTTTACATTAAGCATATCAAATTCCTTATCAAAATTAAAAAGAATAAGTGATTCACCTTTGTGTACAAAAATTTAGCTCTGCTGTAGTGATTTTAGTGTAGTTTATTACAAAATCATAATAGTTGTTAAATAAACAGTAGGAAATTAATATAGCTAAACTTCATCAGCATTTTCTTGACTGGGAAACTTTTTATTTCCCCTTCAAATTTAAATGATTGTGTTGCTGGGTAAAGAAGTCTTGGTTATATGTTTTTGCATTTCATCACTTTGAGTATTTCATGCCAATACCTTCTGGCCTAAAATGTTTCTGTTGAGAAATCTGCTGACAGTCTCATGGAAACTCCCTTATACTATTTAATAAAGAGGGAATATGCTAATTGACCCCCTGCCATCATAAAGATGGTCGGGCCCACAGCTAATAAGAAGGGAATATGCTAATTGATTGCCCTGCTTTCAAAGATAATGGTGCCCACAGCCACAAGATGGGTGGCAGGCACACTGCAGCTCCCAGCTCCTGCCTCTGGAGTCCCCCAGTCCCTTTAGCCCTCCAGCCACCCAGGGCAAAGACAAGCCTTGGATCGTGGCTTCCCAGCTGCCTAGGGCTGGCCTGAGGTACAGGCAAGCCCTGCATGGTGGCTGCCCAGCTGCCCAGTGCCAGGTAACCAGGGCCAGCTGAAGCTTGAGCTGCCAGTTGTGGCAGTAGCAGAGGTGTAATGGGGCATTGCCTTCCCTTGATCACTGGGTTACCTCCTGACTGTGAGGGCTCCCAGACTATGAGAGGGGTCAGGTTGGGCTGAGGGACACCCCTCCAGTGCATGAATTTTCTTTTTTTTTTTTTTTTTTTATAATTCACATATTTTCCTTTTATTGATATAGATTTTAAGTATATTTATACACAGTATATTAATTACCAGTGTACAATTAAAATGTAATTCAAAAATTATAAACCTTGGAATGTAATCACCACATTAAATCTAATAATCATCTGTCACAGCAAACATATCACAAAATTATGACTGTATGAATTTTCATGCACTGGGCCTTTAGTAGGTAAGTAACTGTCTTTCTCTTGCCACTTTCAAGATTCTCTCTCTGTCTTATACCATTATCATTTTAATTGTGATGTGTCTTCTTGGTGTGGGCCTCTTTGGATTCACCTTGTTTGGGACTCTCTGTGTTGATTGGACTTGTGTGTCTTTTTCCTTCACCATATTAGGGAAGTTTTCAGTTTTTATTTCTTCAAATAAATTTTCAGTCCCTTCTCTGTTCTTTCTCTGATCTTTCTGGTACCCCTGTGATGTGGATGTTATTATGCTTCATATTGTCCCAAATGTCCCTTAAACTATGTTAATATGTATGTGTGTGTGTGTATGTGTATGTGTGTGTGTGTATATATATATATATATTACTTTGCTTTTCTGATTGGACATTTTTTTGTATCTTGTCTTCCTTAGGGCTGACTCAACCCTGTGCTTTATCCTACTTACTGTATATTCCTTCTAGTGTATTCTTCATTTAAGATAGTGTATTCTTGATTTCTGACTGGCTCTTTTTTATGGTTCCTATGTCATTTTTATATTTATTGTCTAAGGGTCAAGTTCTCATTGATTCATCTATTCTTTTCCTAAGGGTCAAGTTCTCATTGATTCATCCATTCTTTCCTTAAGAACCCCTGTGTTCATTAATTACATTAGTCAAGATTTGCAATAACATTATTTATACTAGCCAAGATTTGGAAGCAGCCCAAGTACCCATCAGTGGATGAGAGGGTTAAAACACTCTACATAATGGAATACTATGCTGCTGTAAAAAAGAAGGAACACCTATCATTTGCAACAGCATGGATGGACCTGGAGAGCATTATGCTAAGTGAAATAAGCTAGTCAGAGAAAGATAAGTATGACATGATCTCACTCATTTGTGGAATATAATGAACGACATAAACTGATGAACAAAAACAGATCCAGAGACATAGATGCACTGAACAGACTGTCAAACCTCAGAGGGAAGGTATTGGAGGGTAGGCAGAGGAGGGGGTAAGAGATCAATTAAAGAACTCATATACAAATAAGCATAACCAATGGACACAGACAAATGGAAGAAGGCCTGGATGGGGGGTTGGGTGGGGCAAGGAGAAGTCAATGTGGGAAAAGGAGGACATATGTAATACTTTTAACAAAGAATTGAAACAAAAACAAAACTTTTTAATGCATAATTAGCTATTTGTTTCTTATCTTTTCTTGATTCAGCTTAAGTAACCTATATGTTTCCATGTTTTTGTTCAGTTCAATTTATATAAGTTTCAGACTGGAATTGCCATCCTCCTATCTGTGAGTTAGATAGTATCTATGTCACAGATGTTTTTAAAAGTGGATTTTTAAAAACTTATTTATTTATTAAATTTATTGGCCAAAATGAATATATAAGTTTTACTTGTAGATTTCTCTGTTACAAGACAAAGATGAATATTAACTTAGTTTATACATATATGAACTATTCAGAAAGTATTTGCTCCTAATCCCATTAAACAAAACTATATAGGAGTTCATTTATCATTGACCATGGTAAAAATATTACCTTGAGGACAAATGTACTAAAAAACAAAGAAAATTAACATCATTACCACATATTTTATGTTAATTATTTTTACATAGTTTCTCATTTCAGTCCTCCAAGATTCTTGAAAAATAACTATTTTAGAGAAGTAGAGATCTTCCTTCAAAATCACATTACCAATAGGTAACCCATATCTGTTGGTTTAAGTGTCCACTACCTATATATAATTTCCAAATTTCTACATCATCCAACATTGTATTTGATCTAAAAGACTAGACAATTGATGGTAAGTGATCAGTAAGAACAGTATATGTACTTGCCCTGGCTGGTTGGAGCATGGACCTGTACACCAAAAGGTGGAGGGTTTGATCCCTTGTTGGAGCATGTATGAAAGGCAACTGATTGATATTTTTCTCTCATATCAATATTTCTCTCTCTTCCTTCTTCTCTCTAAAATACAAATTGAATGATAGTACAAAATTAAAATTGAGAAAAAAAGAATAGTATATTAAGAAAAAAATATATAAAAAGTGGAGAGATTATTCTCCCCGTCCCCCACTGTGAAGTCAAGTTACAAAAACAAATGCAAGGTTGAATGCAGAGCAGTTCAGGAACCAGGGATATATTTGAATAATCATAAACAGATTGTCATGTCTGAATGATATGCATTGCATTATATATTATGCCACAGATAATGAATGGTTATCAGACCTAGAGTGTAGGTTTTTTTAATTTTTCTTTTAATCTCACCCTGGAGGCACAATTTAAAATGGAAGAAGCAATAGCTCAAGTGTTAAAAGACCTGAGTGTGCTGGTCTTTGCCTCCCCCATTTGGCTGGCATAATTGGACAGTCATTTCTGCTCTTTGAGTCACAAGATTTTCATTTATTACTTTAAGGAGCTGACCAAAATGACTTTTAATTCCCCTTTACATTTACCATTTTATTTGAACTATTGATATAATCCAAATCTTCTTATATTTTAAATTTTTTTTGTCATTGAATAATAATACTCATAAGTTTTCACTGTTGTGAGAGAGTTTCAGCAAATTTCAAGTCCATCAAATCATTGTTTGAAACATAATTTCATTTAAGTTTATTAAAAATATAATTTTAAGTGTTTAAAATATTTTGATGTATAGATGTTTGAGTAAATGAAGAGTTGTCCAGTGATAGGATTTTAATAAAATTAATATAGTCACTTTATTATTTGGGAAAAAAATCTGCACTCAAGTCTTTTATTCTATTTTATTGATGGAATGAAAAAGTTATCATAAATGGAATATTAAGAACTAATATTAACCAAAAGAAATATTTGTTACATGCTTTGTTACTAAAAATGAAAACATTTAGTTTTTTTTAGTCAGACTTATCAGATAAAAAGATATAAATATCAACTAGTCCTCTTCAAGTTCAGTGAACTTAATTTTTAAATATTTCAATAACATATTTCTTTTTGTTTTTTAAATATACTTATTTAAGGATTTGTGATAGGAAAGAAATTAGATAACAATTGGCCATTGATTTATTATTCTCCTATCTTCTGTATTTTGAACACTCTCTATTTAATGAGCGAAAGCTCATCAGAAAAATTTCTTTATTCTGTTACATTTTTATAGCAATTAATGATTTCATCTAAATTCTTATAATAATTTATATGAGTTTAATTTCTCTATATTTGTATCTTCTATTCTTAAAATATTTTTATTGATGGGAGAGAGTAACATTGATTGGTTGTTTCCCTTTATGCAACTCAACCAGTGATTGAACCTGCAACCTGGGCATGTGCCCTGACTAAAATCAAACCTACCACATTTTGTTGTATAGGGTAACTCTCCAAAGAACCACACTGGCTAGGACTGCATCTTCTATTTTTTATTGATAAGCATTTTAATTGAAAGAAGAGAGAGGTTACAGGAGCTACTGCTGATCAAATATTTAAACATAATTATCAGTAGGACTTAATTTTATTTCGATAATCAAACATTAAATAAAGCATTGCATGGCATTATTTTAATGGTGAAATAAAAGCAATCTTAAGTGAAGAACAGGAAAAGCTTATTTTATAATACTATTCTAGAAGGTCTAACCTATTAGCTTTGCTAGTGGGATATTTTGGTATCATATTGACAGAACCAATGGATGTGATCTCTGGGGCTATTGTCTGTATATCTCCATTCTTTAAACATCCAAGGGTAATTTTAGAACTCTTATTCTACAAAATAAGAAATGAATGTTTTAAAAAATTATAAATTTTTAAAAGGTAACATTATTAATTATGTAGGAGATATAATATATGTAGGAGGTTGTTTTCCTGGAGCAATCTTTTAAAACCCCTTTAAAAGTTGTTGAAACCCTTTTAAATGTAGGTGTTAAAGTTATATATTTTAGAAAGTCAATGGTTTTTATGTAATCTAGTAAAATCACTTGAAATTATTCAGGAAGATGTTTTCATTAAGAGCAAGATGTCTTTATGTTACAAAACTATAAAGTAAATAAACTATAATAATAAATGTATAGAGAGTATAAAAAGAAGTTATTCAAAATAAATTTTTAAAGTCTTGCAAAAAATAGAGTGCATATACTTAAATCACAACATCACAACAAGCATATCTAAGCATTAAAGAGAAAACAGATAGTATTAAGACAATATTGCTAAATATAACTACTCTAATTTTTTAAAAAATCTGCAATTCAAAAATTATCACAGATAAACTTAAAAATAAAAAAGAAAACATCATGTAAAAAAAGAAACATATCTGACATATGATGGACTTTTTTATAAAGCACTCTTAAAATTACTAATCAGAAGACAAAAATACAACTAGAATTATTAACAAAGCCTATAATAAGCTATTTACTAAAATAAATGCAAAGGGCAAATGGACATAAACATAAATATTCAAACTCAGTAGCAATAAAAAATGTAATTTGAGCAAGAAAGCAAACCGATTCTTTTAACCACTGATTTTGAAAAGAATTTTAAAACTCGACTTTGGTAGGTTGAAGGTGAGGAGAAATGAGCACTTTCAATCACTGCTGACAGGCATGTTAATTGCTAGAAACTTACTTTACTTTAATTTAGAAATATTTATCTGAAAATGTTCATGTAATTTTACTTAACAATTCCAATTATAGAAAGCCATCCTGAGGAACCAATCATAAATATGTGCAAAATGTTGGTATAGGGGGAGAGAAAACGGCGGCGGAGTAGACAGATGCATCTGGAGCTTTGTAGCTGGGCAAAAGGAGAGAGAGCGGCTGAGATTCACACTGGGAGTGTTTGGTGGCAAGTTAAGAGTCAGTTATCCTCCAGGAGAAGGCGGGGAACTGCTGGACAGGGCTCTCCCAGCCGGACAGCCCAACTGCAAGGGGTTTTTGTCCGCCTGAGCCACCAGCGTGAACGCAGAGACCGCGCCATCTTTCAGAGGGAGGTAGATGTCTGCAGCGATCTGAAGCCAGCAGCTGCACACCCATCGAGCAGCTGGGGACCCAGGGACCCAGAATTCCGCTCTCCAATCTGCACAGACACGCGGCAGACTCAGAGATCCACAGAGCACAAAGAAAGGAGAGAGAACTACATAACCAGACACCCGGAGAAGAAAGACCATGGGCAGAAAAAGAAACAGCCCACATAAGACAGAAAGGCAGGTTTCACCAGAAAAGGAAGTAAACGAAATAGAAGCAGAAATAAGCCTGCCAGAGAAAGAGTTCAGAGAAACGATCATAAGGTGGTTTAAAAGAATGGAAGACAAATTTGACAATATGAGTAAGAGCCAAGAGGAAGTGAAGAAGACCCAAGAGAGATGAAGAAGCAGCAAGAAGAAATGCAGAAGAAACTAGATGAGGTGCAGAATAAACAAGATGTAATAAACAATGACATCACTGCTATAAAGAACTCTATAGAAAACATCAAAAGTAGACTAAAAGAAGCAGAGGACTGCATCAGTGAGCTAGAAGACACAGTAGGAAAAAGTACCCAAGTACAGCAACTTCTAGAAAAAAAAGTTAAAAAGCAAGAGGAGAGTCTAAGGGAACTTTGGGATAACATAAAACAAAACAACATCCATATAATTGGGGTTCCAGAAAGAGTTGAAACTGAACAAGAATTAGAGAACAAGTTTGAAGAAATAATGACAGAAAATTTCCCCAGTATAGAAAAGAAAAAATCCACACAAATCCAAGAAGCTCACACAGTCCCAAGCAAAATGAACCACAACAAACCGACAACAAGGCACATTATAATTAAATTGGCAAACACCGACGACAAAGTAAGAATCTTAAAAGTAGCCAGAGAGAAACAGAAAGTTACCTACAAAGGAACTCCCATAAGACTAGCTACTGACTTCTCAACAGAAACTCGTCAGGCCAGAAGGGAATGGAATGAATTATACAAAGTCATGCAAAGGAAGGGTCTGAATCCAAGTCTGTACCCTGCAAGACTCTCAATCAAAATTGAAGGTGAAATCAAAAGCTTCACAGACAAAAAAGGACTAAGGGAATATATTACCACCAAACCAGCAATGCAAGAAATGATAAGGGTCTGCATTAATAAAAAGAAAGAGGAAGCAAAGAAGGAACTCGGGGGTAAGGACTAAAAATGGCAACAGATAAGTACTTATCAATAATAACTTTAAATGTAAACGGATTAAATGCTCCAATCAGAAGATATAGAGTAACCGATTAGATAAGAAAACATGATCCATATATCTGCTGTCTGCAAGAAACCCACCTCAGGAAAAGAGATGCACACAGATTGAGGGTGAAGGGATGGAACATGGTATTTCAGGCAAATGGAAATGAAAAAAAAAGCTGGGGTTGCAACACTTATATCTGACAAATTAGATGTCAAAGTGAAGGACATAAAAAGAAATAAAGAAGGCCACTTCATAATACTAAAGGGAACAATCCAACAAGAAGAAATAACTCTGGTAAACATATATGCACCCAATATAGGAGCACCTAAATACATAAAAAAAAAAACAACTCTTGGAGGATATTAAGGGAGAGATTGACAGCAATACAATCATAGTAGGAGACTTTAATACCCCACAGTCACCATTGGACAAATCCTCTAAACAAAAAATCAGGAAAGAAACATCAATCCTAAATGATTCACTAGACCAGAGAGAATTAACTGATATCTTCAGAAAATTTCACCCCAAAGCCACAGAATATACATTCTTCTCCAGTGCACATGGGTCAAAGATAGATCACATATTGGGTCATAAGAAAAGTCTCTTCAAATTCAAGGAGATAGAAATCATATCAAACATTTTCTCAGACCACAGGGGCATAAAACTGGAAATCAAGTATGATAAAAACAATAGAAAGAAATCAAACACATGGAGACTAAACAGCATGCTATTAAACAACGAGTGGGTACCCAGAGAGATCAAGGAAGAAATAAAAACATCCTGGCAACAAATGACAATGACAACACAACAATCCAAAGTTTATGGGACACAGTGAAAGCAGTCTTGAGAGGGAAGTCCATAGCCATACAAGCCTACTGCAAAAAACAGGAAACAATGGTAATAAACCACCTAAACCTACAACTCAAAGAGCTAGAAAGAGAGCAACAAGAAAAACCCAGTGTACTCAGCAGGAAGGAAATAGTGAAGATCAGAGCGGAGATAAACAACTTGGAGACCAAAGAAACAATTCCAAAGATCAACAATACCAAGAGCTGGTTCTTTGAAAGGATAAACAAGATTGATGGACCTCTAGCTAGGCTCACCAAGAAGCAAAGAGAGAAGACCCAAATAAACAAAATCAGAAATGAAAGAGGAGAAATAACAACAGACCCAGTGGAAATACAAAGGATTGTTAAAAAATACTATGAACAACTCTATTCCAAAAAATTGGAAATCCTGTAAGAAATGGACATTTTCCCAGAAAAATATAACCTTCAAAAACTCAATGAGGAGAAAGCCAAACATCTCAATAGTCCAATAATTATGGAAGAAATTGAACCAGTAATCAAAAAGCTTCTAGCAAATAAAAGCCCGAGACCATATGGCTACACAGGAGAATTTTGCCAAACATTCAAGGAAGAATTAAAACATACACCATGATCAAGCAGGATTCATCCAAGGAATGCAGGGATGGTACAATATCTGCAAATCAATAAATGTGATACATCACATAAACAAATTGAGAGATAAAAATCACATAGTCATATCAATTGATGCAGAAAAAGCATTTGACAAAATCCAACACTCTTTCTTGATAAAAACTCTCAGCAAAGTGGGAATAGAAGGATCATACCTCAACATCATAAAAGGCATATATGATAAACCCACAGCTAACATCATACTCAATGGACAAAAACTAAAACCATTTCCCCTAAGAACAGGAACAAGACAGGGATGCCCACTCTCACCTCTCCTGTTCAACATAGTACTGGAAGGATTAGCCATTGCAATTAGACAACAAGAAGAAATGAAAGGCATCAAATTGGAAAAGAAGAAGTAAAACTGTCCTTATTTGCAGATGACATGATATTGTACATATAAAACCCAAAGGACTCCATTCCAAAACTAATTGACTTACTTAATGAATTCGGCAATGTAGCAGGATACAAAATTAATGCTAAGAAGTCTGTGGCATTTCTGTACACTAATAGTGAAATTACAGAAAGAGACTCTAAAAAAGCAATCCCATTTACCATCGCACCAAAAAAATTAAGATACCTAGGAATAAACCTAACTAGAGAGGTAAAAGACCTATATGCAGAAAACTAAAGGACACTGAAAAAAGAGATAGAGGAAGATGTTAACAGATGGAAGAGCATACCATGCTCATGGATTCGGAGAATCAACATCATTAAAATATCCACACTACCCAAAGCAATCTACAGATTAAACATACTATCCATTAAAATACCAACGACATATTTCACAGACCTAGAGAGAATTCTTCATAGATTCATCTGGAACAAAAAAAGACCACGAATAGCTACAGCAATTCTGAGAAAGAAGAATAAAGTAGGTGGAATCTCAATACCAGATTTCAAGCTATATTACAAAGCAAGTGTTCTCAAAACAGCCTGGTACTGGCATAAGAACAGACATATAGGCCAACGGAATAGAGTAGAGAATCCAGATAACCACCCAAACCACTATGCTCAACTAATATTTGACAAAGGAGGCATGCACATTCAATGGAGCCAAGATAGCCTCTTTAATAATTGGTGTTGGGAAAATTGGACAGATACATGCAAAAAAATGAAACTGGACCACCACCTTATACCAAATACAAAAATAAACTCCAAATGGATACAGGACTTAAACATTAGATGAGAATCCATTAAAATACTAGTGGATCCACAGGCAGCACAATCTCAGAAATATGCCGAAAGAACTTCTTCACTGATACTGCTCCAAAGGCAATGGAAGCTAAAGAAAAAATGAACAAATGGGATTACATCAAAATAAAAATCTTTTGCACAGCAAAAGAAACCATCAACAAAACAACAAGAAATATTACTGTATGGGAGAACATATTTGCAAATGTTATCACTGATAAAGGTTTAATGTCCAAAATCTACAGCCAACTTATACAACTCAATAAAAGGAAGGTGAACCATCCAATAAAAAAATGGGCAACGAACCTAAATAGAACCTGTTGGAAATATGACAGAAGGAAAGCCAAGAGACACATGAAAACATGTTCAAATTCATTAATCATCCAAGAGATGCAAATCAAAACGACAATGCGATACCATCTGACACCGGTCAGAATGGCAATCATCAACAAATAAACAAATGACAGGTGTTGGCGAGGATTCGGAGAAAAAGGAACCCTTGTGCACTGTTGGTGGGAATACAGACTGGTGCAGCCACTGTGGAGAACAGTATGGAGTTTCCTCAAAAAACTAAAAATGAATCTCCCATTTTTACCTGTAATCCCACTCTTAGGAATTTATCCTAAGAAATCACAAACACCAATCAGGAAGGATTTATGCACCCCTATGTTCATAGCAGCACAATTTACAATAGCTACAATTTGGAAACAGCCTAGGTGCCCGTCAGCAGATGAGTGGATCAGAAAACTGTGGTACATCTACACAATGGAATTCTATGCTGCCATTAAAAAGAAGGAATTCTTACCATTTGCAGCAACCTGGATGGAACTGGAG